>WNHD01000944.1:0-22927 GCA_011057455.1 Ganaspis sp. Gsp50
AGAGAAAACATGTCATCTGTCATTTTTGCTCTAATGCTTAGGGCCGAAATTTTTGACGTCTGCGCACTAAAAACTTTGCGAAATGAAAAAGTCTATTAGTGGAATAAATAATACCAATCACATAATTGGACACAATAGAATGTATTTTCTGATAAGTTTATTCTATTCCTCTAAAGCTGCGTTTACACCTTCTGTTAAACTTGTCCGAACTGTAAAATTCATATTAAAGAAAGAGAGAAAGGTATACAGTCTGGTCTCATTTATTTAGTCCAATGTAGATTTTTCTTTTTGGACAAGTTCAACAGAAGGTGAAAATGCGCCTTAATCCTCCGCATGTGACTGCACCCTGAATGCAGCATACGTTTTCTAACACAACTTTTTAAATACTAATTTTGAAACCTATGTTCTTTGGGAAAATATTTTCCATTTATCATAAGCTATTTTTTAAGATAATAAAATAATGATATCAGGTTTTATTGTCTTGAAAAATAGCTTATGATAAATGAAAAATATTTCCCCAAAGAAGATAGGTTTAAAAATTAGTATTTAAAAAGTTGTGTTAAAAAAACTGATTTCGTCGCATTGCTGCAATGTTTTGTTTGTGTTCCAGAATCCGCCATATTGGACTTTTCCCCCACCCAACTTGAACAGCCTTATCGGCGTCCCCTAACCTTCTTGACAACTACCTAACCTTATGGACTTGTGACGTCACTTTGAAATTCTCTATTAGTCTGTATGGATTTTACCGCGTGATCGGCAATTATTGTTTAGAATTGAAAATAAAGAGTTAAATGTTGCTAGTGAACATGAATTTCTTATGTAGATAAAAAGCAACAATTATAAGTGTATCATAATTTATAAAAATGATGCAGTTAATCAACGCAACAAAGAGTTTTAATTTCTCAATCAAATGTCATGCGGCATCATAAGGAAAAGGTGCAGCAGCTGAATAATCAGTAACAATGGTGGATAATAGCTGCATTATCGAGGGAAATGTTAAGTTTCGAGATGGAAAAAAGGTTTATTATTTTATTACCTTTTTAAAAATAAGTATGTCTCGACTTTGTTGCCAATTGTTAAAGCAATTTATTTAAAATAACAAAGGTAGCAAATTTGTGTTGAGTTTCCGTATTCATTGTGTGTGAAAAGAGGGGAGTTAATGTGTTGATTAGGAACTGAAGCGTGAAGAACGTTCGATAATATTTTCTGACCCAATAAAAAAGTAAAAAATATTAAATACCTACTCTATTGAATTTCCATCTTAATAATAATTATGTTCTTTGTTTTTGTTTATTTTTTTCTGTAAGCTTTATCCATTCTTTTTCAATATATTTATAGAAAAATGTAGATTAAGTTCATTAAACTTTGCCAGCTTTCCTTTCTTTTTAAATAAAACAACTTTTCCACATTAGTTTTTAAGATGCTATGCGGTTTAAATTTCTAATTTATTGATAACACCAATTATGTTTGCTTTCAGTGGAAATCACGATGGTGTGTCATGAGAAAATTGTCACCAGTAGCAGGTAAGAATATTTCAATAATAAATCAATTGGCATTTGTTTTATTTTGAGTTTTAATAAAATTATAAATTCAGTTACTGTTGATTTGCTAAAGGTCGAAAACTTATTGTATAAAGTTGTTATGATTTCTAAGAGAAATTCGTATAAACTCACTTATTGTTTTATTTCAGATTGTTTGCATTTGCAACTTTATGGTGATGGCAAGGACAGGTTTAAAAATGCTCAAACAAAAGCATCATTAAGCTTGCAACATTTTCTTGGTGTACAAAGTGGATTCACGCTTGATAAGGAATCAAACACTATTGCCATAATTTGCCAGGACATAACTGTTGTTCTCGCATTCGATACAAGAGAACGTTTAATCCAGTGGCAAGTGAAAATTTCAAATAATTTAGGAGAAGGTATGTTAATTGTTTAAATGATTGTTCATTGTCTCAGAAGAAAGAAAAGTAACAATTCAAAATGGAGAAGAAAATAGAAAAAATACTAACAAACTCCAAAAGTTTTTTATAATAATTGTATAATGATTATGATCATTAAATTTTGTATATTATGCATACTTTGCCTGTATCTTATTAAAACGAGTTTAATGAAATCTTTATTTTGTCATGTAGAAAATAATAGTTTATTTGGCATGAATTATAAACTCATCATTAGGCTCATAATTATTGCTATTAGCAGACAATTTTAACATGTCAGTGCCACAAATTATGCTTGCATGTCTTGTCTTAGAATCACCATATGCCTGATGATAAATATTAAAGAAAAAAATCACTTCTAAAATCTACTTAAAGTAGCTGTAGTACATATTAAAAGTTTTTATCAAATCTATTGAACTTTGACTTTATTCGTCTAGATATTCAAGTTTGAATATTTCAAAAATTTTTTTTTTTTTTTTTTTTTTTTGTTATTAAATATTTACTTTTCTTTTTCATTGAGAAAATGGTCAAAGCTGAAGATTGTTCTTAACGGAATAATTATTATTTCTTATAGATCGTCAATTTTTGGTTTTAATTTCCACTGCTCCAACGAAAGCAAAATTAAATAATGGTCCTGCACACCTTCGCGTACAAAATTACAGATTTTGTATTACAGTGGGCATTCCACCAAGACTTGTGGGCATTTGGGAAATTGCTCATCTCCGTCGATATGGAGTTATAGAGGGTCGATTTTGTTTCGAAGGTGGTTCTAGATGTGATCGAGGTGAAGGACTTCACGTATTGATCACTGACCAGGGTGATGAAATAGTTAAAACCTTTCAATTAGCAGTCGAAGGAAAGCTCTCAAGTCGAAAAAGAAGTTTAAATCGCGGTCAATCTTCACAAGAAAGTCCTCGTAACCAGTTTTCTCGATCAGAAACAAGAGTCAGTGATTTTATTTCATCTGCCTCTTATTCTTCGAATCGTTATGAAGAACACTGTGACACTTGCAAGAAGGACGGTTCAACTCATTGGTGTTTGGCTGAAAGTCGCCAGGAAGTAGAATCAGAAGATTATAATTGTCGAGATTCCGTTTCTACTTCAGAACTAATCGAGACAAATTTCTCCTTTTCTCGACACGGAGGCTCAGGACTGGAGAGATGTGCCAGTTGCATTGGAAAATTGGGAACAATTTCAAAATCTTCAACTTGTGTGACAACTGTCGATACATCGACAATTAGCAGTCCTGGAGTGCAATCGAACAATTTGGGCCATCTATCACTCAGAGCCTTTGACGGTTTGTCTCTTTCTTCATACAGCAGCAGTAGCCACGAGAGCGATTATTCCGGATCTCAGAGAGATTCAAGTTTTCAACAATCAGAGTGCTACTGCTCACAAACAAAATCAGAACAAACTCACTCTTCACCGAACCCAACAATACCTCCACGACCACCTAAATTAAAGCACGAATTCACCAATGCTGCAAAAGCAAAGAAAGCACCTATGCCACTTCCAAATACCAATCAAAGTTGTACTTGTCTACAGAAGAAAAACTCGATTCGTAAAAGCGATCATTCTATTGGTCCGTACAATAATTATGACATTCCTAAGCCTGTACTCACTCATCGAATGACACTGGAACAAGCAGAATCTCAGGTGAATCAATATTACGATACACCGAGAAAAATTAAAGAATGCATCGCATTGCCTAGTGAGTATCCTAATTACGATACTCCTCATGTAGCCCAAGCTGTGGTTTTACAACAGTGCGGTTGTCCTACTAAACTAGCTCAAACACCTAGATCTTCTGTATGCCCCTGCCAAAATGTTCTGAGTTGGGCTGGATTCGTTTTGCCCTACTGTCGCCGAGGTGCTGGAATCGAATCCACCGGAGTCACCGTTCAACCCATTCGTCTTTCAGGAGAAGGCAAAATGCCTGTTGTCAATGCTAACGGAGAAGTCAACTTTCTTTCTAAAAATCTCAGTGTTTGCAAAATAAAGAAAGAAAATCACAAAGAGGAAAATAACCACAAGGAAGTAAAAATTAACGGAGAAGAAAATAATGATAAAGAAATAAATCATACAGAAATAAATAATAAAGAAGCAAATAATCACAAAAAAGAAAGTAATCATCGAGAGGAAACAACTCTACATAAAGAATGCAAACACTCTAAAAATGACAGTTTCAAAAATGCAAATTACGAAAATATTGAACCCATTATTGACACCCAGCCGAATTCAAATAATCCCAATTACGTAAACATTGATTTCACCCAATCTCTTGAGCATTACGAAAATAGCAAGCATCTTATTTCGAAAACCGGAATTTCAGAGAACGAATTGGAACAACTTGCAAGTGAGTTACAAGTGAAAGAAGTTGATGAAAGCACAAAGATTCGGGAAAAAGAAGATTATCTTGTCCTGGACGTTGACAAAGTCCCGAAAAAATCTATTTCTGGCTATTTGCCGACGCAAGCCGCACACAATGCTTGTTCGAAACAAGTACTCTCACGCCTCTTTAGTGGTGTTAAAAGTTGGAGTAATCCGACCTTGTCAGGATCGTCGCCTTTCGACCCAAGTAGAAAAAGATCCGAGTCTGAGTATAGAGTTCCAGGTTCAGCGATGTTATCTAGTCCTTATCTTAGAAGGCGTCTAATTGACGGAAATAGCAAGAACGAGACAAGTATTATACTTCGAAAGAGATCCTACTCGGCAGAATCGGCTCGATATCTTGACGATGAAAGTTGCTCTTTTCCGTTGAATTCCGTCGACTGCTCAAATGAAACAAACAATGAAATTGTCTCCAATTCTGAAGAGTCTGCTGATAATAAAATGAAAGAGGTTTCTTTGGTGTCACACCAGGATTCATTCTCTTCGTCTTGGTCGGGTTCTTGCATTAAAATTCGAAGATCTTCTTCCGTACCTTCAAAGGCAGGACATAATCGAGATTCTTCCAGTAGCAATGATTCGGGAGTTTCTACGGGTTCTCTTACACATAGAAATAATGAATTTGGAGATTTTGAACAAGCACCTGTGCCAACTTCTACGCCGTTAAAGAAAAAATCAACTGCTCTGATGGAACATTACAAAAAATCGCAACCAATTTGTTTTCACAATAGTTTGCCGAGAAAATCGAAATCTAGTGATTTGCTGAGGGAGATTACTTTCCAGTTTCAAAAGATGAAGATGCCTAGTAAGTCGTCTTCAACAGAGGCGGATATTCCTTCAAAGGAAACTAAAGGTTTCACGAGTCCTGGTGATGTGACGAGTGCTGCGTGTCCTGATTCGCGGAGCACAAGTAGTGGCACTTCTGACATGTCTGATTACATCGAGACCTTGTCTCTTTCGTCTCATTCTTCGACTGATACACCGGACAGTCTTCGGTAAATTATACATTTACTTAGCTCTATTAGTCAGCAGGGTGGCCGCAGGTCAGGGAAAAGTCAGGGATTTTTATCAAAAGTCTCTAAAAGTCAGGGAATAAATAAATAATAAATAACCAAGTTTTAAATTTAAGTTTATAATTATTTGACCGATATAAAATTATTAATTCTTATTGAGAAAACATTTTCTTATGTCAATATTGTATGTTAAAAAAATTTAAACTTCAAATAATTTCAACTATTAAGCGTTAGGTTTAAAAATTTGGACAGAAATTTGCATAATGTAGACTCTAGAAATGAATTTTAATAAACTCTAAATTCTGGAAAATAAAGCTCAAGTCAGGGAAATTTGAAATGGAAAATTTGTGGCAACCCTGTAATGAATAAATAAACTGTTCTTTTTATTAATTATTATCTAATTACATTTTTAACTATTTGTACTGTATTATTATTGTTCATTAGGCACGGATTTCGAGTCTTGGCAACAACTTTACGTCCTCGCAGTGGTAAGGAGTATTATAAGATTGATCGCAGCATTTTAGTCGAATCTGGACGCAACACGAATTCGCCTTTAACTAATTACGCAAATATTGCACCAGTCATAGAAAAAAGCGAATCACCATCACCTGGTTACATGAGTAGTTCACCATTCGACCGGCAATCTCTAACTCGAGAACATTTTCTGTTTCCCAAGGTGATTATTACATGAAATTTTCAATTGCAAGTTTACAAAAAGAAATGATATAAAAGGAACTTAATATAAAGAAAATGTTAAAATAATATTATTTTGAATTTTCAAAATTGAATATCAAATTCGTAACTGGATCGACTGACAATCTTTTAGTATTTTACTTAAACCAATTCCTATTTGTAAAACAAAACTAATTTGTAAAAGATTTTTAGAACGTTAATAATTTAATATTAATAAATATTTTATTGCTTTAAATTACAATTTTTGATGAGCTTGGGTTAATTGCAGGAAACTTGAATATAACAGTGCAGCTGCTGAAGCAACCCATGAATCTCAAGTTCCTAGGAGTTCCAAATACAACGGATAGGAGGGTAATTATAAAATTAACGCTTGATAACTGAATTTATTCTGACTATCTACACCAAATGCATAAATATAAATGCAACTAAATGCAACTGGTAAAGGGATAAATAATATCTTTTTGATAAATGTACACAAAATGTCCATTTTTCTCATTGTTATTTTTTTACATTTTAAACGTAAAATCAAAGTCTTCTTTATAATTTAATACTTTTACCTGGAGTGGGATCTTTACCAGTAATATCGCACAAATATACACTGATCTCAATGATCATCTAGAAAACTTTAAATCTAGGGTATAGTTAAAATAAAGTCAATAATCAAACACTTCCTACAACGATTTAAACATTTTCTAAAATATGCTCAATACAAATTACATATACTATAATATTATATATTATAAGAATCCCATCGTATGATAAAAAAAAACGTATTCTTCGTAATTTAGCAAAGTATATCTCTTTTCGAGTATCGTTTATTTTGTATGAGCAAATTTCTGTTCTTGGAAATGAACATCAAAAGTTCCCGAGAAAATCAAAAAAGCTTAGTGACTATTTTTAGAGGAATCAAAAATCTTTTATGCCAAAAAATGATTCACAAATAACTTTATTAAATTTAAATTGTTTTAAAAACGGTCTAAAAAGCACATATATGAATAAAATAGGATTTTTCTATTGAAAAGATTTTTCAAGTGATACAGAAATTGTATCTTCCTCTTTCAAAAGCTGTAGTTTTTTATTAATTATTTGCCATGAATTTTGAAACACAAAAAATTGGCGCTTTTTTTAATTATATAAGAAGGTAACAATTCTTTTATCTTTAAAAACGGGAAATTTCATAAGAAATGACCCTGGTTTAATATGGATTGATTTTTAAAAATAATTGTATAATTAGTTTAATGAATATTAATTTATAAGTTATAAGAATTTATCAATTTATAGCAAATATTTAAAAAAACAATCAAATTCATGGTAAAATATATCTCAGAAACAATAATGATGCAAAAACAAAAATTTATTTCTAGTACTAAGCTAAAAAAAAACGAGAAAGTATTAAACTAGTATTATCACACGACTGAAATTGCATATTTATTCTTAGAAAAGTATAATTCGATTTTATTGAATCGAAATGCGTTTGTAGATACAAATTTTCAGTATCTTTTGCTTTACGTTAAAAAGGTAAAAAGTTTCTTACTTACAGGGTCTCTTAAAATTTTTAAACAGAGATATTATTGCTCACATAAACGGACCTCGAAAAATGTTCTTCTAATTCTTTTTTAAACTATAGGTTTTTAGAGCTATAATGTATTCCCAAAACTTATATATCCTTAAAGTCGTAGAGTTATTGATAAAAACTGTACCTCCATTCAATATAGGCCTATTTATATATATATACATAAAAATTTAATGATAATTTAAAATTAAAATAATTGAAATAATAATAATTAAAATACAAATAATAAGTATAGTAATAATAAAATAACAATAGTAATTCTAATAATAACAATGATAATTCTTTGAGTAAACATTGGACTACAAAACTTGGAATTTCAATTAAAATATGAGACTGAAGATTGCTCTATAAAATAATCATATTTCTAAAAGATAAATAATGTCCAGCAAAAATGCCGTCTTCTCTGTCTACAGATAGATATAAAATTATTTAATATTAAAAAATATAAACAGAATGGTAGTCGAAACAAAATACACGGATGTACATAAAATCATTTTGTGATATATATTAAATTAATGTACGAAAAGAAAAAAAGCACAATTACAATTTTTTTTCTTTTACAGAAATGATAAAAAAAAGTTAACAATTTGTTTCTGAATTACGAAAAAATCTGTTTTTTATATGGTTAATGTGTAATTTTCTAAACACTCAATTTTCGGTTTTATGAAAATGAACTTTGACTCTTTTTATATTGCTAAATTCGCAAATATTTTTTAATTGTCGGAAATTCATGCAGTGTTAAATTATAAAAGCCAAAGTGTGAAATTATTATTATTCTTTTAATTATTTAATCAATACTATATAAGGAATCTGAAGACTGTCATGTATCCCAGTACTTTTTGAGACTATCGTTCTGTTGTTTTGTTTTTTTTAGTTTTAATTTATACGCACAAATTTTCATTATATTTTTACAATGCCTTTTTAAAAAGACTGTTCACAAAGTTAGTCACAATTCAATAATAACCAGTGGACTATGAACGACAATCGATAAAAGATAGTCATTTCTTGAATTTTGAAAAATTTCTACATTAAGATTGTCATAGAAATGATTTTTGTTCAATTCCAAAAATTTTATTCAATACCATTAATATGATATTATTATAATAATTATTATTGTCTTCATTTTATTAATATCTTAATATAATTGCAAAACTTGATTTGATATTTTTAACTTTAGTGCAAGATAATCAAAAGAAAATGTTAAATTTTAGAAATGACATGCACAATCTTTCAGAACGAACAAAACGAATTCATTAAGCCTAAACATTGAAGTCGTATAATCCCAGAACCAGTTAATTAAGACCTTTTCAAATGAAACATAAATGATCTTTAATTAATTATATACACTAATTTATTTGGATTGCTATATTTAATCAACAATCATGATCAGCATCGAGAAAATGGTTTAAAACATACACAATTATGTATTTCGGTCTACTTTTTATTGGAAATAAGAACCAAGTATTGGATTTAAGCGTATCGTAAACATTTTAGAATTAATGTGTGATTTAGGCTTCTCGAAACTTTGTAATATTTGTGTATTAATGTCAGTTTGACATTAAAAGTGAATAATCTTCGAATGCTTGTGTCAGTAGCTATAAAAAAAAATGTGACGAAGAAACACTTCTTACAGGGTGAAGTGAGGGGTCAAGTCTGTCTGCTATTAGAGCAAATTTATTTATTGTATTCTCTCTCAAAAACAAATAGGAATTGGGAGTTATTATATACTGTAAACGCACTAGTCAAAGTAGTCATAGTATATTTTTTATTGTGAAAAAGTATAGCGCGTATTTATTTTAAAAGTCAAATGCACTTAGCGTTTAAACATTTGTGCAAATTTGCACAAAAAAAAAGAAACAAAGAAAAAAAAATGTTTTCGTTGAAACAAATAGAGACGGATTGACAAAAAACGGAATTTAAAAAATTGTGGTTTAATAAATAATTTGAATTGTTTATGTCAAATTCTAGACGAGTTTAAATATTCACTTATTTGACTTTTAACAAGCCATTTAAATATTATTCTGGGGTAAAAGGGTTAAGAGACCCTTCCTGAAAAAAATGAGCGCAGTTGCGTTTGAATATTTTTATCTACTACTTTGTGTGATGACTTTTGAATCAAACAACCATATCTTTACACTATAATAGTTATATATTAGATAATTGAATGATATTGTTTCAATTTTATGTACAATAATGTTTGTACATAAAATTACACGCTCATTATACGTGTTTAAGCACGTAAAAATCAGTTATCGAAGTGCGAGTATACTAAAGAAAAATTGTCGTCAATCTTCTCAAATTTTGTAAATTATTAATTTTATTTTCTCTCTTTTCGAAATTTGAAAGGAATTGGAAAATTCAATTTAAAGAAAAAAGAAAAAAAGAAAGAAAGAAAAACGATTTTATGTAATTTTGTATTTATAATTAAACAAAAAACGATTTTTATAAAGATTCTTTATCAACGTTTATAAAAGTCGACTTTATCTTTATCATTTTGAATTGAAAATTGCTTTTAACAAAAAATAGTAAAATTAATAATTTACAAATTTTGGGCAAATTATCTATACTATTCATTTATTACAATTCATTATTTGTACAACAAATTTTTCACGTGTTTAAAAATATTTGAATTTTTTTTGCAAGCATTGATTTTTAAAAGTTGAAAAAAAATTTAAATAGAAGAATTAATTTAATATTTTTGCACTTCTTTGGCTTTGAGGTCAAAATAATTTGTTTTTGGTTACAATGAACTTTTGTATATATTTATACATAATTCCCATTTTATAATAAAGTATGTGAATGAATTAAATTTTCTTGTAAAGTTGGGTTAAAGTAAATGTATAATAACAGTTTATTATTTATTTTATAACAACGACAGTTATTAATTCTTTAGTATATTTAACACACTAGAATCTCGATCAAAGAGCCAGATCCAGATTTGTCGATTGATATTCCAGTGTATTAATGATAAAATTGACTACTTTTTGTTATCGTAAAAAGCAGAACAAATAGTTATGAAACGGTTTTAGCTACTATTACCGCAGTAGTAACTATTCTACATTAAACTCTTAACTACTTCTATATATAATAAACTGTAATGTAAACTTAAAAAATTAATATATATAATGGTTGATTTTGTAGCTTTAAAAATTGTTTGACAATTTTACACAGTGATGAATATGTTCGCACAAATAAATAAGAAGGATATGTTGGCAAAAATAAAAAATAACAAAAATAACAAAAATATGTTGAGAAAGATTAAAATTAACAAGAGGAATATGTTTGCAACAAAAAGAATTTGTCAAATGTATACAATTTTTATTTCTTGTGATATGAACAAATTTATGGTAGAATATTGTAGGTACACGTGTGACAATTACATAATAAGTTCTTTGGTGCGTTTAAATGTATCAACAGCAACGAACACATTTTTTAAAACAAACGCTATTTTATTATACTTAATAAGACATTCCGAATTGTTTATCAAATGTCAGTCTTCTTTTATTTTACAAACCGGTTATGAATTGTCGATATGATGGATGCCAAGGCGAAATTTTTAATAATTAATAAAAGAGAATATAAAATATTCTCTATAATATTAATTAATTTTATTTATTTTAGTATTTGTAATTGAAAATTCTTTTTTTCATTCATTCTTTTCAGTCAAATATTTTTCGAAATTTGAAAAAATAGAATCTTAAGTTGTAATTTTGTGTGACGCTTGTATATGTTTTAACTATTATAAAAATTTGTACATTTTTAATTTTATGCATTTTGCTTCCTGATAAAGGAAGCTTTGTTTAATATTGTACACTTTTTATTATTATTTAAGCAATTTATAGATGGAAGCATCTTTATTTGCACGCACAATTTTAAATCAAATTTTATTTTGTTTGTTTTTTATTTTTCATTTTTATTTACAATTGTAAGATATTTGTTTTATCTTAATACATTTAGAGATATCAATTTTACCTCTATAATTTATTATTTATTTTCAATTGTATACTTATTTAATTATATAATATTATATCAATTTGGTTTTTTATTAATTGTGAATAATCTGATTTATTGTGCCAGATAAATATCAAAAATTAGTTTAAAATTTTTTTTACTTATAAATCTGGTTGCGTTTTTTTATTTTTTTTTTATTAATTATATATTATATGTTTTTCATCCATCAGCTCGATTATATTAGGAATTCTCAGTCAATTGTTTGCTAGGAATTTATATGTCCTAGAATAAATAAAAGTTAGTGCTGCGCTTAGATTTAAAATTTAACGAAACAAGAAGAAACAATATTCTCTTGCATAAAGTAACTTTATGTAAAGAGATTTTGAAAAAAGCCATTAATTGTTAGTGAACTTCAATATCAAATTTTAAAGAACAATTTTTTAAAAAATATTTAATTTATACTCATTTTAGACTTTTTCCTTCTTATAAAACAATAATATTTATTTGATAATTGCTAACAATTGAACTTTTTCAAATTCTCTGAATAGTTATTTTATTGGAATAGTAGAAAAACTATCGGTAGTGGATCTAAAGTTTTTATTTATAAAATAGAAAAATTTACTGCGAATCACTTAAACAGAGTAAAAATAATAAAGAAAAAAAAAATGAATAAAGTTAAGCTCTCTATCTTATTATTTTTCAAAACCTTTGTCAATTTTCTAAGTGTTTGAATGAACTATTTATAAATGTGTTTATTATATTATGTATTAATTGTTAATTCTATTGTGAATTTTAAAGCAATAGAATTAAAAAAACCGTAAAGTTTGGAAAGAATTTTTTTGAAGAAAGTTAATTATATGAAATTAAACTTTCTAATAAACAATTATATATAACAGTTTATTTAAATTTCTAATTACTTCTTTAGTAATTATTATATTTAAATATTTCAGAAAAGCGTCAACGCGTTTCGATCATGTTTCATAAACATAAGGAAGACATTATATTAGATAAAGGAAATTGCTTATAAATTATCTTATCTTTAAAGCAATACACATACATTTACAAAAATATTCCATTAAGCGAAAATAAAGTTACATAGAACAAATTATACTTTTAAAAAATACTACAAAATTAATTTATGCACTCAGTGTATTTTTATTACAGAAAATTATCCTTATACATACATACTATTATTTTGTTTTAATTTTTAATCGTTTAAAGAAATGACTAATTGAAAAAAGAAAAGTATATATAAGCTTTTTACTTTTAAACCAACACTAAATATAGTTATTTGCTTCAAAACAATTTACCAGGTTGAATTTTACTTGATTTAAATAAGTTGTAATTAATTTTTAATCGTAAATACAATTTTTGTAGTAAAACTTTTAGTTTATGACTGCATACTTTCAACTAGCATTACAGAACAAAAATCGATCACTTTTTTGAGGTTTATAGAGATGCAAAGAAAGAAAGAAAGAAAGAAAGAAAGTTTAATCATTTTGTCGACACGCTTGGTCAATAGATACGGAAGTACCGTGGAATGGGTATAAAATGAGAAAAGAAAAATAAGTATACCTAAAACATTGTCATGTCACAAGTATTCGTACTAAAAATGTCTGATCTAATGTGTTCTGAATTATTACTTTCATTAACGCAGTAATAAATTCATCTAAATTAAATAAAATTAGTTAAATGTTTGTTTCTTGCATACACTACATGAAATTATTTCCTAAATCTAAAAAGTTTTTGTCAGTGTTGTGACACTGACTTGACTTTTATATCATAATATTTTAAAATATTACAAACACTAAATATTAATATTAAAATAAAAAAAAATAATAATAATTTACAAAATTTACTGATTGTCATAGTTTTCTTACTGTTTTTCTTTCATAGATTTTTTATAATTGTTTTCAACGTATATTACATTATTTTTCATAAGGCAGAATTTATTTGTAAAGCTAATAATGTATTTTTATCATAGAAAAATTGCAAAGTAAAATTCACACTAAGAAATATATATTGTTGAAAAAAACTACAAGACGATGAGTTGAACACATTTCTGTAAAGTATGAAATTATTTTTCCCTGTTTTTTGATAACACACTGCACAAGTACTGATAAATAACGTCATTTGTGTGACATTTTTTGTATTTTTAAAAAACACTGCAATTCCTTTTTTATTTAAATTTTAATTCACAACTCAAATATACATATAAATGATGAATAATGACAACAAAATTTAAATCTACAGATTTTGAAAATAATTCAAATTGGTTTTAAGATGGTTTATAAAAATATCAGAATACGAGATTCGTATTACACCTTTTTGCTAAACCAAGGTGTATCGTAAATTTACGCTTCAATTAACACTTTATTGTTTATTTCGAAATGAATAACGAATTTACTTTAAATGCATTTATTAATTATATTTATAAATTACGTTTTTATGAGAAAAATTTATTGACCTACAGATTGATAAAAGTGAACGTTTCTTTTCCTCTGTTACGTTTATTAATTTAGCGTAACGTAGAGAAATGTGCTTTATGCTACGCAGATTTTTAACCACACTCTGACCAATAAGTGACGCTTTAATGCTATATTTTATAGCGTGTCCAGTAGGAAATATAAATCTGTCTATTTTCGATTAATTCGAGATCAGTATGACCAAGTTGTTTAATACGGAATGATCATTTTAGTGAAGCATTCACTGTCTGTATGTGAAAGTTCAAAGTGTTTTATAAATACTTTCACTCAATGAGAATTTACAAAAAATACTGATTTTATACATTCAAAAAAATGTTAAAACCTTAAATGAAAAAGTACAGCATAAAATAAATATGCAAAAAATAAAATATAATATGCAATATAGTAACAATCGACCATGATTATGGTAGTTCTAAAGAGAAAAAATCTTTTCTCGAATGTAATTTTAAAAAAGAAATTAGTATTATTTTAACAATCACCAGTGAATAAGAAAACTTGTATGTGCAAAAAAAACTAGGTTTCTGTGAGTTAAAATATGGCTACAGTGGTGTTATTTTTATCAGTTTTGTTCGTTTGCTTCAATAGTTATTCGACACTGACAAGAGAAGACCCAAAAGTGCTTTGTGATGATTGTTTTTCTGGTTTAAAAATTCAACAACTTGTTTCGTTAATTCGAGATAAACGTGAATCTTCGATTGAAAGTTCTGATGTATCAAATAGCGAGGAAGAGGCTTCTTCAACGGATTATGAAACATTTCATTCAGAGCATGAAGAACCAAGAGAAATATCTACCTTTGGCAATTACTCAGTACCTGGACAATGGGCAAAGCCACCTGTTGATGAAAACGGACTTGATACATTCGTTCCTACCAAATTATACGCTCAGGTTAGAGCTTCACATATCATAAAGCATGTACCACACGAGGAATTATTAGAAACAGCGGAAACGCAAGAAGACAGGGAAAACCTCGCTCGATTACGTGAGGTAGTCACGAATAAAAAAATTGCCACAGTTTACACTGAAGAAGGATATGAGGATTCTGCATATGATCATGGAGGACGAATTAGAGATGCAGACTTTCATGAAGATTATGGAAAGCAATTTCGCGATAAACTCAGCCAAGAAAGAAATGCGAGACCTGTTGGGAAAAATGTCCGGCCACGATATGAAAATGAGGACAATGATCCTCGAGAATATAATGGTCCCGAAAAGTATAATCCCGATGAATCAAAACTGGTAACAGAATCAGTAAACGAAAATGAGCGAAAAAGAAATCAAAACAAAAAAAGTGGAAAAGTGAGTGATATTCTTGACAAGAAATTTAATAAATTGAGATTTTATCCCCAGAGGGTTGTAGAAAAGGAACTGAATCAGTTGCAAAAGGATATTAAATTGAATGAAGAAGAAGCTGAAAAGAGATCAGAAATTAACAAAGATTTAAAGCTGAAGAATAACCAGGAAGTGAAAAAAGTGAAAAGTAGTCTAAAATGGAATAAATTACCATCATCGGAGAATTCTGATTACACCGATTTTGTGCAAAGAAGAAATAAATTGAAGCAGAATGTAGAACAAAATATAGAAAACAAAAAACCGAAACGAAACAAAACAAGAAAAAGAAATGGATTGAAAAAATCTAAAGTGAATCATACATCTTTTGGAAAAAATAATACGAATAATGTTGAACATGAAATTCTATCAAATTTAAATGACAGTAGTGACCCGAATACAAATCATAAAAGTAACAGAAATTTTACAAACGACATGAATGATACGAATAATCTAAATACAAACATCGTCGAAAAGAATGTTTATTTCGAAAAAAAATTGACAATCAACCCTATCGAAAATCATAAAGCATTGGATTATAATTCAACAGAAATTCCAAAATCCAAACTTTATGCTCTCTTTAAAGATCGACAAAATCAGAGAGCTCAGGTCCATGAAGAAAAGACTATTCAGCCCGATTCGTTTATATCCGAAACTGTAAACGGACATACATCCCATTTAATAAAAGAAAATAGCAATCGAGCACATTTCGTGACAGAATCAAACGATTTAATAACCACTCCACTCTTTACAGCCAGTCATTATCAAACTTATTTTCCACAAATTTTTGAATCAGCAAATAATGACTATTTGAGTGAAACGATTCTGCCTGATAATAATGCATATGATACGAAAATAAAAGATCTTTCAGTTTTGAACAGTGCAGAAGAAAATAGAACACAATACGATACAAAAGAGAAGAAAACTCCGTTTGATCATAATCCTTTCTTAATCCACTATGCCCGTGCTTCGGAAATCAATATCCCTCGTTATAAAGTGTTAATCAGGAATCAGAAAAATTCCAAAGAAAACGAAACACCTGAACAAACAAAATTTAAAAAACCAAACAGAGAACTTTCACCATTCAGGTGGAATACCGATTACAAAATTGAATCAGAAAAAACAGTGTGGCCGATTGTTGAGGCTAAAAGAGTTGTGAATTTCGAAGAATTACCTATAAATGACGATTATTTGTCGTATTTGGGATTAAAAAATAAAAATTCTCGTCCGGTATTTGATGGTTATGTAAAACCTTTTGCTTTCCAGAATGTACCTTTAATTCCGCAGGAAGAAATATATAATATGTTGTACCTTCGTCCACCCGTGATGTTTGACAAAAGTGTTATTAATTACATGAGTCGTAAAAAACGAAGTAAATATGTAGAGGATAGTAACAAGAAGTTGATAAAAGATAATGATAAATTGATAGACGATAGTAACAAAATACAAAATAATCACAAGACTCTGCCTAATGAAACGATTATAAACAAAGTGAAATATCCTTTTTACGATAAATACCTAATTCCAATGACATTAAAATATATCGTAGATCCTGAACTAGTACCTAAAAAGACTTTTGGTGGAATGGAATTTTACGAATCTCGAAATGACCTAGAATGTGATGAAGTGGAACCAGATTTGGAAGACGTTGTTCCTGAAGAAGAAGAAAAAGAAGAAGCTGCAAAAGATTCAAAAGGTTCGCCGAGACTTCATGGATTGGGGAATAAACTAGATTGTTTTAAGGCAAAATATTTTGGTAGCAATCCTTTAGATAATCCTCTGTTTTTGGAGTCACAAGTGGATGGACCAATTCTGCCGATAGAATTCAATACAACAAAGTATATGTCCAAGTATTTAAATACACCAAGTGACATTTTACGAAACACAGAACATTCTGCACGAAAAAAATATAATTCTGCAAGAAATAAAAGTAATTCTAAACGAAATAAAGAACATTCTAATGAAATGTATTCTACGCAAAATGGAATGTATCCTTCAGAAAATCAAATGTATTCTACACAAAATAAAAAACAGCCTACACGGAATGAGTTTAGACTTGAAATTCCCAGAAACAAGAAATTCATTGGTTATTTACAAGAACCTAGATATCCAAAAATTCACACACCAAGAGTCAATGCACTTGGATTTACAGGAGTTGAAAGTAGAAATCGACCTTTTGAAAATAGAGAAAATTATGAAATTCAACAAAGTAAGTTGCATCCAAATGTGTATAAAAATCAAGAATATCAGGACTTAATGGGCGGAATATACAAATTAAGACATTTGTATGATCATAAAAAATCACCTGAAGAAATACTTCCAAATAATCACAAAAAATCGATTACTGAAATACTTGGAAACAAAAATATACATACGTTTGCATCATCTTACTTATTGTATCCTAACACGACCATTAAGAAAGTTGTAAAGTACCCTACATTTATAAAAACTATTCCATTCTATCAATCATTTGATTCATATGTAGAAAACAATAAACAATCTCCGCTATTCAACATTTTCGGATCCAATCCTTACGGAAGCAATTTGAAGAAAAGAAGAAAACGTGCAACAAATTTGCGGCTTGTGACTTCTGAGTCTTCATTTTGTAAAAACATGACTGTTAACAATATAAAAAAATCAATTTTTCCAAAAACATTGTCGGTTCGGGTGAAAAGATCACATCTCTTAAAATTTGAATCATTAGGTGCTTTGAGAAATGATAAAAAAAGGCCGATTTATACGATTTACGACAGAATTAGACACTCAAAGCCCAAAGGAGAACTTGATAAACGTCTAGAAAATAGTTTAAAACGAATTACGAAAACAGACGACAACCTGGGCCAAGGACCATTTGATTCCGTAGTAAAGCGTAGAAAAATGTCAACTCCATTACCAGAAAAATTAGTTAATAGTGAGTTTGGTAATTTAACGAAAATTTTACATTCTATTAACAATTATAACAATAGCGCCTTTGTTTTCAATAAGTTACTTAATAATAACAAAAATACGTTATTTGAAAAAAATGACTCTGTTTTCAATAAGCTACATAATAATAATAGTTTTATAAACTCTAATAAAACAGTAAGTAAAGATGAAAATGAAGCAAACCAGCGCAAATGGCCTGGTGGGGAACGAAAAGAACTTAATGGAGAAAATACGTTTGATCTGAAAAACATTCACATAAAATGGCCATTAAAATTGGATGAAAGTGATAAATTGGTAAATAAATCTCAGAACTATGAAATGAAAAAAACGAGTAGAAAAAAATTGGGTGTACCTGAAGATGTAAAGGAAGCAGAGTCGCACGTGAAATCTTTAGAATATTTAGGATCAAATCCTCGAGAATATGATAACGTGGGAAGTGAAGCTACTGATGATCTGGATAATAAAAGCCATTCACTGGAAGATTATAAAAGAAATTATGAAGATAAAGATGATGATGATGATGATGATGATGATGAGGATGATGATGATGATGATGATGATGATGATGATGAGGATGATGAGGATGATGAGGATGATGAAAAATCAGATTATAGAAAAATAAAAAACAAAAGAAGAATGAAGAAAAATAAAAGTGACGCTAATGATGAATATTCCGAAAATTCTCAAGAATATACAGACTCAAATGAATCTGAGGCATATTCAGACGAAAAAAGTAGTGAAAATCAATCATCAGCCAAAGATATAAATGAAAGTGACAGAATATTCGAAAGATTTAGATCTCGACCATACTCACCACCAGATTACTTTGAGGACTCTAAATATGCTGATATTGGTCCTCGAATTAATAAACCCGCTTTTTATCATCCTCCGTTTATTGTTCCGGAATACGAGAGATCACATCTTGGTAGAATTACAGCATTCGGTTCAGATCAATCAGAAGAATCTGATGATAGTAAAAAGAATATATCTCCATGGGAAAGTTATGAGAATGTGTCAAAGGAAGCAGTTGAAGATGGGGATGAAAAATATGAGGATGAAAAAGAGGACATTTAAATAATATGTCTAATAAAGACAAACACAATGTTTAATTTCAAAACTTTACCTGTTGATGTGACTTGTGTGAATAATATTATTTTAAACTGTGACCATTATTGACTTGAACAAATTTTTTTTTTTAGTTGACTGATCTTTATTGTACAAAAAACTGGTTATTCTTATATATTTAAGTTTCTTCGAGCATTTCTGTTTCTATAAATGCTTTTAATTTATGCCTTTTGAGAATTCTTCAGTGTTTTTGTGTTTTCTTCAACGTAAAATCTTGGCTGAAGTGAAGTGAGTCACGTTGCTCATAATATTTTTTTGTTTTTTGTTATACTATAGGCGAAATTTCATAGAGCGAAAAAATCGCTGCGAAAAGCTGCTACTGACGCAAAAAAGCTGGATTTATTCAGCTTCTTAGCGATCGTCGCAAATTCTTTTGCCTTTAACAAAACAAAAACATTTGATTTTGACACGTGATTATATGCTAAAAAAAATCGCGGCAAATTTTTCGCCCCATGAAAAAGCACCTTCAAAGTATTTTCATATCCTACAAATATTCTTGTATTTGTATCGTCTATTTATAAACAATAAATAATATAGTTTGAATATGGCATAAAAAATGGCTTTAAATATTAATTTTTAACCATCTAGTAAACTTGATTATATCTAAAAACTAAATCTTTACTTAAAATATATGAATTTAATGAAAGATTAATTCAATTTGATTATTTAATTAGTGAGTGTAAAATTGATTTTGATATTCTGAGCTGTACAAGAATTAGAAAATTTTATTTTTCTAGAAGCGATTTCAAGTTTAAGTTTGAAATTTAAGTTTCTTGCGAAGACATCAGATCTCTACTAACGTTGTAGCAGCAACGAGAATTATTCTGAAGGTGGTGAAGAAATGGATGATCTCAAATGTATTTCAGCAAGAAATCGCAAGATTGCTACAAAAAGACAACCAAAAACAATAAAAAAAATTTCAAGAATTTGATGTATAGAGTATCAAAAATGTAAACAATCATCCAATCAGTAGACCCAAGGAGAGAACTTCTTTCTGTAGTCGAAAAGTCCAAGGTATTAATATATAAAATAATAACTATATAACATGAATTAATATATAAAATCTGTGAAAGAAAATTTGGAAATATTCATAATGTTTCTTTAAATGAACTCATGAAATTATTTTGGGAATTTAATTCTCTTTTCAAATTTTACTGGAACCTTCTTTGCAGTTTTGTGGAGTATTTTGATCACTGTATTTTTACACAATAGTAATTTTGACGTCATGTAAATTTGTTAAATCTAACATTTCATACATTTTTAATAAAAAAATTCACTAAGTTTTATATACAAAAGTCATAAAAATCAAGAGACCTGAGAATTTCAATTTGAAGTGAAGTTTTTAAGATTTTATTAAACAAAGTAAAGAATCGATAAAGCAGATAGTTGAAAAATTAAACATAATATTTGTATTATTTTTTTATTAAGTTAAGTTTTTTAACAGAAATTTTTGTTATCTTAGTTATATATTAACTGATAGTGGCTATTTAAGTAATATAGATAACCTTCAGGGTACTAAGAACTGGATATGTAAAAAATAGCGAAGCATAAAAATTCGCTTCATTCGGGAAACTTTTTCTGTCTTCAACAAAATACCATTTAGAAACATTCAAAATAACAAACTAGTTAAGTGCTTTAACTACATACAATGAAGCTAAAATTCGTTATTCTATTTGCTCTTTTTGCTGTATGCTTAGTTGCAGCAGCTCCCAGGGCCAAACGAGAGGTATTTTACCATTTTAAAAAAGCATTTATCTAAAATGAATTTATTCTATAATTTATTAAATATAATTTATATTAAAAATGTATTCTATGCACCGCTATATGTAATGTTTGTAGTTTGTATTAAATTTTGTGAAAAACGTTTATTGTTACCATTGTTAATCTGACTTATTACCTATTAATCTTTATATTGAATTACTCCTAAACGAAAGGTTCTATTAAATAGTATTTCAATGGAGAAAATTAAATTTCATGAAATGTCGAACAATCGATTTTTGAACAATTGATTTCATTTTTAAATACGTTAATTAAACTTTAATTTAAATTTTCCTTTATTATAAAAAATAGTTTCATTAGCACAAAATTATTTTTTTCAACTTATAATTAGGACAGTGAACCAATGGATGCCGGATCATCTGATGGTGGTGATGGTGGATCTGATGGTGGTGATGGAGGATCTGATGGTGGCGATGGAGGAGATGGTGATGGAGATGGTGATGGAGATGGAGATGGAGATGACAAAAATTCAAGCTTCCTGTCTAGTAAGTGCATTTTTTATATTGCATAAATAATTCTGTAAAATTATCCAATTAACAACAGCGATATTAATAATGGGAACAATCATTAATTTTTCAGAAATTTTCAAAGTCATTAAAAAGTTAATAATGAAGGCTATTCTATTGCCGTTGCAACCTATAATTGTGGTAAGTTAAATTTTAATATAAAATAAATGTGTATAGAAATAATAATAAGCTTTCCACTTTTTTTATATACCAAAGTAGATTTTATTTTCTTTAGTTCTATTTCACTCCTTACATACATTTATTCAAGTAATCTTAGTTATTTGTAAAAATATCTAATGTCTATTGTTTTTTGCAGCCAATTAAAATTGTAAAGAAAGTATTAGGGTAAATATTCACTGGAAATAGAAACCAGACCAAAGAAGCTTTTTTAGTGTACAAGTTTAGAATTATTTACTACGTCTCGAAGAAATATAAACTTGAAACTTAATTGAGATGCATAAGCAATATTTTATATTTATTGTACATTGACGTAAACGGTTTTGGGTTGTGATGTAAATCGATTGACAATAAAATATTTAAAACTGAACAGCATCACAATGAAGGCTTTTATTTTTCATTTCAAAACATATACAAATTTATTCAATCATGGTAATTTTTAAACTAATCTGCTAAGTACACACTCAAACAGAATTTTAGACGAATATTTCATTGTATATTTAGCCACTTAAAAATAAAATAAACAACAGTAGGATACTTTAAAAATATTGAAAATTATGTTTCATTTTATAGCTCAAATCAATTCTGCAATTTCGTATAGTTTAAATTTTAAACATTTCTTGTTATTTATTTGAGTCTGCATTTGTTTGTTTTGCCTTATTTTTGAATTGGGTGAATCCCCGTAGGAATAAAGGCCAATTCACATCTTCCGCTCGAATCGGTTATCGCTTCCGTTATGGAACCTTCCTTGATTGGTTGGCTTTAAACGATGATTGCTGTTGGAATTAACCAATCAAATTCGGCATTTCTGTGGCCGCCGCCAACGAACGAGAAAACATAGACTTTTTCATCTCGCTATTTGTATCTTTCTCTAGCACATGCACTAATGCATGAATCAGAGGAAGATACAAATAGCAGGATGAAAAGGTCTATAGAGTATTTTAATGTGACGTCAACCTGCCCATCGCGCGGTAACTTCCTGTAGATTTTTATTTTACCGACACATATATATGTAGAAAAATTAATGATATTTATATATCTATAT
>WNHD01000945.1:0-22919 GCA_011057455.1 Ganaspis sp. Gsp50
GAATGAATGACGATTGAGTGAATAAATGTTGAATGGATGAATGATGAATAATGATGATTGAACGATGATTGAATGAGTGATGAATGAATGATGAACGAATGATGAATAAATAATGAACGAATGATGAATGAATGATGAACTAATGATGAATGAATGATGAACGAATGATGAATGAATGTTGAACTAATGATGAATGAATGTTGAACTAATGATGGATGAATGATGAACGAATGACGAATGAATGATGAACTTATGATGAATGAATGATGAATGAATGATGAATGAATGATGAATGAATGATAAAGAAGTGACGAATGAATGACGAATAAATGATGAACTGTAAGAATACGCTAATAAAATATAACAAATGCAATAAAGAATTCCATAACAAGGTAAAATTAAATTTCAACTTCATTATAGTAAACCTTAATCAATTGAAAACCAATTCCATCAAAACGTTACAAAATTGTTCTCAATCCGGTAATATTCTAAGGTTCGTTTATCCAGATGAACATTTCTTACACAGTAATTCCTTATCACTGTAATTCAAACTGATTTTATAACTTCTCAATTCCTGTGTAAATAAATTTAAAAGATTTATTACTATTATTAAATCATTCTGCAGATCTTCAGCCTATTCAGAATCACTATAAACTATCCGTAAATAGTTTTAAACTAGTTTAAATCGGCGTTTTATGATCCATTTGATTTATTTCAAGGTTTCTGTAACTCTAAAATACAACTCATTGTCTTAACTTCTAAACTCGTTTCCATTGAATCCCGATCTTTCAGAGTGTTCTGAACTTTCTCTGAATTTCCTTTCGAGCTTCGTGAACTCTGGTGTTTTATTGCCTCTTTCTATCGTATTAAATACGTTTATCACGATAAAGTGCAAAATTAAAAAACAACTTCGTGAAATATAAACCACTTGATCGTGAAACTTGAGGAAATGTATCAAATGAAGATTTATCAAAATGGAAAAACAGCAGAAAAGAGCGCAGAAAAGTTGGATCATCCAAACTTTTGAGTTTGGGAACTGAAATTCGATTAAATTGTAACTTTGTAACCAAAATTTGATTCAATTGGAGCTTGGCAACGAAAATTTTATTGAACTAGAACTTCCAGGATAAATTGTCGTTAAACTGTGTAACTATTGAAAACAAAATGCTTGTTGAACTATAATTTGAAAAGAAAACTTTCATTGAACTTGGTTACCATAATTTGTATACACTTGGCTTTCGTTAAACCATATTTTGTACACATCTCGGTTTTTTAAAACCATAATTTGTACACATCTCGGTTTTTTAAAACCACAATTTGTACACATCTCGGTTTTTTAAAACCATAATTTGTACACACCTCGGTTTTTAGAACCATAATTTGTACACACCTCGGTTTTTTAGAACCATAATTTGTACACACTTCGGTTTTTTAAACCCTAATTTGTACATGCCTCTGTTCTTTAAACCCTAACTTGTACACCAATTTTTTAAATTCCTAATTCATACACCTAACTTTTGTTGAACCACATAATTTCTACGCCCGTTTTTCTTAAATCCTAATCTATACACCTAATTTTTAAGAAAAATTTGTACACCTGATTTTCGTTCAACCATAATACGTCAATATTTGCCTCATAAATCAAATTTTTCCAATTTCGCAAAAGTTGGTACCTCAAGTACCAACTTTCGGGTCCTGAACACAAAATCAATTTCTTAAAATCCAGATCCAATGTTTTCTCATTTGCCTCAATCTTTTTCAACTGCTTGAATTTGTTGAATTGTTCACCAGAGTCTAGAAGTTTGCAGGCAACTTTTTACCACTCTAGACAATCGTTGGAGTGAATCCTCGGAAGAAAGAAACGAAAGGATCGAGTTTCAGGAGTCGGAATCTCTGGTGCGGAACGGGGTTGATTGCGATGAGTACAGTATTAAACCGTTTTCGAATTTCTGAAGTTCAAAGAAAGTGCTACTTTGGCCGATATTGAGATTTTTCTAGGACACGTTCACACGTTGGTGCACCTATCCTAGAGACCACAGTGTGTGGACGAGAGTACTATCTCTATCAAGTACCGTCAGATGCTGTTAACCCACTTATTGGCGAGGTGCACAGCATGTCTCGACTTTCGATAACCGAGCGTGTAGCATGCCTCTTATTGTCGTTCCTCGTTGTTCTATAACCGATACAGCACATCTATCTTTTTATCAATTTTCTTTCGATAGAGACAAAAAAAACGAATTCCCCAAATGACCGTTGCTTTTTTTCTTATTTCGCTCGCTTTGCGCACCAATTACTCGATTTTTACACGGTCTTATAATTTTGACTCTTAATGTTTATTAAATAAACAACTTTCAGAATGTTAACGAGTCAGGAAGCAATGATCATTGCCTTCCACTTTTTTACATTAGTTTTTCATATTTATGCATTTATCAAAGTCCTATCAGTTGGTTTTTTTATCTTCTGGTTTTTATGTAAACTTTCTCGCTTTGACGCTGTTTATAAATTGCCGCTAATTTGTTTATGCAATTCTAATCGCATTTTGTTACAAGATTTTTGGATATCAGTTTAGACTTGGAGAAAAATTGTACCATTCGGATATAGTAACGGATACCATTAGAATAGTAAAAGGTACCATTGTGTAGTAACAGGTACCATTAGAATAGTAAAAGGTACCATTATCATTGTAACAGGTACCATAGTGTAGTAACAGGTACCATTGTGTAGTAACAGGTACCATTAGAATAGTAAAAGGTACCATTATCATTGTAACAGGTACCATATTGTAGTAACAGGTACCATTGTGTAGTAACAGGTACCATTGTGTAGTAACAAGTACCATTGTGTAGTAACAAGTACCATTGTGTAGTAACAAGTACCATTGTGTAGTAACAGGTACCATTAGGATACTAACAAGTAAAAATTATCCAAAAAATTGCATTTATTACAAATATCCCCAGATTTTCAAAATCAAAAAAAGTGTCTAACAAAAATGAGAACGTAATACAAATAAATGATCATCAGTTGCAATCAATTTCGATCCGAATTGCGTTACAATTGAATCAATTCCTAAAAAATCAGAAAAGAATTTTGAAATTAAAGAAAATTTGTCCTGTTTCTTGTTTTTGATCTTGTCGGATCTTGCCGAATCAGGATGTATTATCTCATGTTTGGACTGGGAGTTAAATAACTCGATTGTGAAAAACGGTACATGCATCGAAAGAGCATGAAATTTAGAAACCGTTCCAATATTGAGTTGAGACATTAGAAAAACAGGAATTACAGGTTCTAGCTGCGAGTAAAGCAATTGATGAAAAGTGACCGAAATTCCTTGAGACGCTTCTTTGACTGTAGCGAGAACACACCTTCTGTTTAAGCATCTTTTTACTTTCATAATGCTTCCACTTGTGGCCAAACGGGACACGTTAGCGCCTTCTCACTCTCGCGTCCTCCTTTACTCTGATCAATGGAGGATGAGAATTTTAGATGCTCAATGTATACGTGTATCTTGAAACGTCAAAATGAAACGGTATTTAAGAAAGGCCTCTCGGACTTTCGGATAAGGACCACGACTAATGACCCAATGAGCTTTCAATGTTTTTCACCTTCCATTACCTTCTTTCACGCTCTGAAAAAACGTTTGTTGATTTAAATGACAGTTTTTAGGGCAGAGAGTTTTTTTTTAATTTGTAGTTTTATTGGATTTAAAACTGAGTTAGTGAAATGACTGTCGTTAAATTGGATTAATGTTTAATCATTTTTATTTGATAGTAAAGGAGTAGACAAATTCAGAACTGTGAAATCAAATTGTACAATTTTACTTAATAGTTAGTGGACCTTTTTAGTAATTCGAATTGGTATTTTTTCACTATCCACGATTTTTCGGCATTAGTTAGATTTAGGGTTATTTCTACGTTTGTATTTTACGTTTAGTTTGTTTAGATTTAAGTTCGGTTTGTTTAGATTTATGTTCGGTTTGTTTAGATTTACGTTTAATTTGTTTAGATTTACGTTCTACGTTTACATTTGGTTAATTTTTAATGGATACCTTTTAATGGATATTAATGGATACCTTTTTAATTATCTTTATTTATAATTACCATTACTGAAACTTAAAAATCAATATGGTTAACATTTTTTTCAGTGGCAGCTACAATTTTAATTGACCTGCAATTTTTTTATCAAACGAGATTCAATTTTAATTGAAAATCGAATCTCGACTTGGCAAGATTTCTTTTAAGAAGAATGCTTTTGATCAATGTGATCCAAAATATTGTTCGAATTTAACAAGGTCTTATTTGAATGAGAAAGTTGTCCCTCGATCGAACAGGAGTTTATTTTTTAAAAAAGTCGTCTTTTGATTTAACAAGATTTTAATTTGATAAAATGTTGTTTCTCTTAAGATTTATTGTTCTGATAATGAGATCGGGTTCAATAAAATTTTATTGTAACAATGAACAAATCCCCATTTTTGCTTTTTAGATTATAAACTATTTTTATCTACTTCAAATTATTCGAATAAATAAGATTATCTTTCAAAATGTTTCCAGATTGTGCTCCAGATTGTGCTTTCATCAAATTTTATTATAGAATTACATATCTCTTGGATTTTCCTTCTAAAATTACTTTATGAAATTAATTTATGAAATTATATTTAAAATTAATTATATTTATATTAATTATATTTATATTAATTATATTTAAAAATGAATCATTTAAAAATGTTACAGAAGGATAGAATGCTGGATTCGACAGAAAATCTGCACCTGAGAATTTCGACATGGGTGAGTTTAAAATTAACAAAATACTTTCGTATACTCGTCATGTGATTTCGAAATATCGATCAATGCCATTTTTTTACAATATACATCTCAAAGAGATGAATACATTAAACAATTAATTATCCGACTGAGATAACGACACTGCGTTCAAATCAATTTGACTGGAATTTTGCATTTTCACTTTCTTGACGGATTAATGTAATCACTTTCTAAATACCGTAAAATGTGGTTGCTAATCACTGACTCTTTCGGCAATTTTTCACTTTCTTTGCATCCAAGAAATCAGCCTTCTTCTCAAAATTTAAACTAATTGTTGTCACTCAAAAATTGACAAATAAAACTTTTCCTAAACCCTTTCTTCTTTTAAAAAAAACTTTCGTTAAATTTTATTTGTCAATTCTTAACATTCCTTTGTCAATTCTCATCGTTCATTTGTCAATTCTTATCGTTCATTTGTCAATTTTCGTTAACTTTTATTTATCAATTATTAGACACTTTTGAGTTTTAACTTTTTCAATTTTTTCAATTATTCTCAAGAGCGAACTCAAGAGCGAGCTCAAGAGTGTCTATTTTCATTGGGATTTACTTCCCGGCTTTTAAAAATTTGAATAATAAATTATTAAACTAAAGGATATTAAATTAAAAGAGGCATATTCAAGGGAAGACATTTTCCGCAATCAAACATTTTATGAAAGGATTTACAATCAAGTTGTAAAACATGACAAAAAACGGTGTAAAACGTCTCATAACAATATTCTTGAAAGCTTGAGTATTTTAAATGAGACGGAAGTCTTTTAGGTGATTAATTTGAAGGATCGTTACCAGTGAGTAAATGACGTTTACAGATGCAACGTTTTCCGTTTACGGTCGAAGAAAGTTCGCGTGAAATTAAAAAGCAGAAAAAACGCGATCTCGTGCGTGAACTGAGAAAAAACATCCACGTCAAAATTTCCAAATATTAAGTCTTGGAATCTATTATACAATTATTTTTAATGGGGCTTTTATAATAAAACAGTTTTTTAACATAAGCTATAGATTCATTTTTATTTCATAAACTAGAATTTAGTTATTTATTGATAACTATATTAATAACCATCTAATTATTTATAACTAATTATTTATAACTAATTATTTATAACTAATTATTTAAAACAAATTATTTATAACTAATTATTTATAACTAATTTTTTATAACTAATTATTTAAAACAAATTATTTATAACTAATTATTTATAACTAATTTTTTATAACTAACTATATAAATTATATAGTTTATAGTAAATTATAATTTTTATAACTAACTTTATTTAACAGTACATTATCAATAATGCACAAAGTTTTATTTATAATAACCAACTTTCATTAAATTATTTACATCCGAATTTGTTTAAATTTTACTCCCGCCTTATTTATCGATTTTTTTTTAAATCAAAAATTAGTAGTAATTGCGCCCTACCTTAAGGTCACCTGGTTTTTGTGGCCTTGGGGAAGTTTTCGTAACTAAATGTTCGGTCGCGTTTTCCTTTTCGCATTTCGGCAGTAAACTTGGCAAAAATACGTTCACCAGTGTGGACACTCAAGTCTCGCCTTGATACTACTTTCAGAGAATTGTCACTTTTTAGTCTACTATATGCAAATCATTGTCATTTCGCCATTTCAGTTCTAAAAATCACAAGAATTGAACAACAATCTATCTCTTGTTTTCTTCTCACTTTCTGACACCGTTAATTAAAAAAAAATTCCGTTTTACAAAAAAATAAAATGTATATACCTGGCCAATTTAAAAAATGCCCTCCCGATTTAAAGAAAGCTCGGTCGATTAAAAGAATGCTTGACCGGTTTGAAGAATGTTTGACCGTTTAGAAAAACTGTCTGACCGATTAGAAAAAACTGTCAAATTCAAAAATACATATGAAAAAATACCTATTTAAAAAAAGATCAAAATTCAGTTCTAAAAGCGATCCTCAGATTTGAAAAACAAAACCAAGCAGATTAGAAAGAATTTCTTTTTCGTTTTGTTGATAAAATCGAGAGATATGAAACACGTACTATTGATTAGAAAAGTGAAGCAAGTTAAACAGGTTCTTCAAGATTAATTAGGGGCAATCTAGACTTCAAATTTATGAATTTAGTGAATGTAAATAAACAAATTGATGGAAATGTGTTATAATTGGCTAATCAAAATGATTAATTTTTATAAGTAGATAGATAAATAATAATAGTAGATATAGATAATGGAAATAAACAAGAAACTGAAAAGAATGAAGTAAGCACGCGAAAAGAAAAGAATTGAGTAAAAATTGAAGTTTTGCTGTTAATTGGGCTCGCATGAATGGATCAGAATTGACGAAATAGACAGGAAAAGTGGACGGGATCCAATTGACGCGATTGATCCAAAATAATCGGTCCGTTCGTAATTGATTATTTATCACGAAACTCGTTTCTTTGGCGAGAGGTCGATTAATATTTTTCCACGCGGTCTTAGACAGGTCGTGTGCCAATGCACCGAACTTAGGAACGTTGCAAACCAGTTTTATATCTAGTACCGAGGTTAGGCCACGTTTTCTCAGATTGCAAGAAAAAGTGCGCTATTCCACAAAAGCGAAATGTCCATCACTTTCAAATCTTGTACCTCAAGACCATAATTAAATGATAAGAGTTTTCTTCTCGGAATAGAAAAAAGCCAGGAAAAAGATTCTTTTCTTTGTAAATCTCCATTATTTTCAAGGATACGTTTCTTTTTATTTTAATCCATCAGGATTTTAAAGGACCATTTTTCATAATGGTCTAGAATGGTCAGGAATTACTTTTTTAATTTCAAATTCAGAAAATGATTTTTGAGCATTTTTTGTTTAGTTCAGCGATGCGGAAAATGAAGCGAATTTAAAATGTCCACTAACAAAAATTAATTGACAAACAATAATTGACAATAATTGTTAATTGCGTCAAACAACTAAAATTTCTCTAAAAGTAAATCCATTTTCTTTCATTCTTGTTTTTTACATTTTGCGGTAAATCTTTTTTTATATTGTTTTTAAATTTCAAGATCGAAAGGTGCGGAACTTTCGAGTATTAATGAAGCTTCTGATGGTCTTTCTAGAACCTTTTGAACGTTGTGAAATGTTGACTTATTAATTTTTCGAAACCATTTATAGGCATTCTGGCCAATTTGGACTGCCCGGGAATTTTTCACACCTTTCAAAGTCTTTGCAAATCTCGATATATTTTATCAGATGTTTTCTAATAGTATAAGACTTTCTCAGATCCATTTGTATCACTTTCGATTTCTCTGAACAACTTTGAATCAATTGAACATTTGGATCAAACATTGCAAAATTTTAAAGTTGTAAAATATATTCGAAATCTCCAAATTTGTATTTCGATGAGAATGTTTCGAAAATTGCTTTGTTTTTCGATTTGAAAATCAGTTGCATTGTTTTTTTTAACAGTAACAAGTTAATCTTAAGTATTTCTACGATTCAATGAAAAATAAATGTCCACCAAGTTATGGGAATTACAAATTTTATGTTTAAAAAAAATGTAGAACGTGATACAACTTTTTTAACCAAAATTTACGGCATTTTGTCGCTCTCCATATTTTAGTTAATTAGAAACGATGAAATTATGTTTCGATAATTGCAAAATTGTTGCATTCTTTCAAATTTAATTTTCTTCAAATTTAACTTTCTTCAAATTTAACTTTCTTCAAATTTAACTTTCTTCAAATTTAACTTTCTTCAAATTTAAATTTCTTCAAATTGCATTCTTTCTATGTTCTGAATTATCGTTCAGGGTTTTCAAATTTTAAATTGTCTTTCAATTTTCCAAATCGATCAAAATGTACTAAAAGAAAATAAATTCTATTTCTATTATTTAAAAATTCTATTCAAAACGAATTAAAAAAAATTGATAAAGAATTCCTTTTCTTTGCGAATGGAGTGCAGGGTCCAAAATTCAAAACATCTTTTGGCTTTTTTTAAAAAAAGTTTCGTGCTCTTGTAGAAGAGACTTAAGTATATTTTGATCAAATTGGAAAATGGCTTGTTTAATTCTTGACTACCGTGGGGTTAAATGAGTCATTTATTAAATTCAAAACAAGCATTCAGAAATTGTTGAGAAATACGTGCCAAAGAAAACGGTCCAGCGACCTTGTGCCAAATATTGCTACTCGTTTCAGTGGAGGGTTTTGCAATCTTTTTCGTGTCCAGTAGTCCAACTAAAGCTCACTATTGAAAAAATAACTAGGATTTTGAACTTGTGACCACTAGGACCTACTCAATTTAACACCAAGTCACAAAAACTCGAAGTTGAAATAATCAAAAATACAAACTTCAAGCTTGTCTTTTGCACCTGAGCACGCATAATTTTTTCACGAGCAAAAAACAAACTTCGATTTACTAAAGCTTTCATTTTCTCGAATGTGTTTTTAATTCTTTTTATTTATTTAAACATCTAAATTTATTGAAACATCTAAATTTATTGAAACATCTAAATTTATTGAAACATCTAAATTTATTTAAACATGCAAGATTTATTTAAACATGCTAATCCAAAACATTCCAATTTTTCAAAACTGTTTCGCATTTTCATTGTATAATTTTTAATTGTATGTATAATTGTTTAATTTAATTAATTTACATTTTAGTTGTATGTACTCGAGTTGGAATTGAAATCAAGTTGAAGTTGATTAGATTTTTTTAACCGTTGTGTATTAATTTACTCTCAATTTTGCACTCCAAATTTAACTTTAAAAAAACTTTTTTACCTTATTTCAAGTTTGTTAAAATTATAAATTTCCTATTATAAATTCTTTTGGAATCCTAAAGTTTGTTGAGTCTTTTAAGAGATCAATATTGTGATTCTGGAGCAAATGAAACGGAATTTTGATGAAAAGTACTGGAAATTGGGTAAATTTGAGATAAGGGTTGGTGGAGAACTTTCATGGAACTTGAAGCCTATCATAATATTTGCTCAATGTAGGCCATGCATGTTTCTTTCAATACAGGGAAAGTGATCACTTTCTTCAACTTAATTTTGTTTTCCTTATTGCCTGTATAATTATATTGAAACGTAGTTGGAATATTGTTGAAGGACAAGGTTCAATGTTATCTAGTATCCACAACGAGAATTTTAATTCCGATATTTTTTCAACCTTCTTAATAAAAACGAGCATCCTTACAAACGAAAAAAAAGAAAAAAAATTTCCCAAGCTGTTTTAAATATATAAATAATTGTTTGACACAACAAATAAACGAATTTTATTCTGAGTTATTCAAATGCGATGATAATCGATTAAAATTCCGATGAAGAATCTTCAAAATTTTGCAGAAAAATAATTATTGTTGAAAATAAAAGAAGAGCTAATTTTCTGCTGTGAAGGAAATTTGCAAATATAATTTAATTTATTTATCAAGTTTAATAGTTCTGAAAAAATCACTCGTTGGATGTAAATTTGAAAGTGAAATTAATTTGCATCTGGATTAAACAATCGAGGAGAGTATTGTAAAACAGAAAAAGCACGATTAAGATAGGTTTGTATACGTGATAATGTTTCAAGTAAATATATTTGGAAAATTGTTTCAATAGTTGGGATTTTTATGTGGAAAATATACTTCCAGTTGGTGAGAAGGAAACGAGCAAAAATGGCATTTAATTGGCGCCATTAAGGATAATTAAAAAGAACAAATTGATCTCGCTTTTTTTTCTAAGTGAAATTCTGCTTCTGGAATAAAAATAGAAATTTGCAATATTTAATAGTTTTGTATCTTAAAATTCGTATGCATTTCTAACAGTTTTGTATAATTTTGAATAATTTTGAGAATATTTAAATAATTTGCAAAAATCCAAACAATTTTGAAAAAAATTAGGCAATTCGTCACAAAATTAACAAAATTTTGTAAAAAGTTAAATAATTTTAAGTCAATTGCAACAATTTTGTGTAAATTTAATCAATTTTGCGAAAATATAAAAAAGGTTGGTGTAAATTAAAATGTTTTATACAATTTCGAAAAGCTTACAATTGCAACGTATTGTGTAAATTTTAAAATGTTTCATTTAATTTATTTTATTAAGATGGAAATTTTTTTTTAAAAACTTCGTTTTTCACAAAAAAGCTTCTTTTATTTTAACAAAATTTTATCTCCTATAAAAAAGCTTATTTTTATTTCAAATAAATTTCCTTTGATTCAAACTGCTTCTTTTGTGTCAAAGATTTTATTTAACTCAAAAAAGCTCTCTTTTCTCAAATTCGACTAAAAAAAGCTGCTTTTTGTTTCTAAGATTTTTTATTTGACTCAAAATAGCTTCATTTTGATTGAAAAAATTTTTTGTCAATTCAAAGAAGCTTTTTATCGTTTCAAATAAATCTTATTTATCTCAAAAAGCTTTTATAAGTTTCAAAAAAAGTTTACTTGGCTCAAAATGCTCCTTTTTATTTCAAATAAATTTTAATCTCTTCAAAAAAGCTTTTCTACAAAAAATTCCTTTGATTCAAAAGTTGTATTGCTTATAAGAGCTTCATTGCTCAAAAGCCTCATTTCACAAAAGCTGTATTGCTTAAGAGCTTGATTTCTCAAAAACTTCATTTCAGAAAGCTTTATAGTTCAAAAACTTTATAGGTCAAGAGCTTTATTTTTCAAAAGCTTTATTGTTCAAAAACTCTATTGGTCAAGAGCTTTATTGTTCAAAAGCTTTATTGTTTAAAAGTTTTATTGCTCAAAAGCTTTATTGCTCAAAAGCTTTATTGCTCGAAAGCTTTATTGCTCGAAAACTTTTTTGCTCAAAAGCTTTATTGTTTTAAAGAGTTTCTTCATCTAAAATTTTACTTGAAGCAGAAAAGCCTTTTCTTCGAAATAAATTGTTATAGGAAAGCTTTCTTTAATTCAAGAAATTTTCTTTGATTCAAAAAGCACTATCGCTTTAAACAGAGGTTCTTTTTTAAAAATAAAAATTTATTCGTTTCAAGAAAAGCTTCTTTGTTGCATAGTAAATTTTATTCCTTTAAAAAAGCTTTTTTCTCTTTGTAACTGTTTGTGAAACAAAAAAAGCTCCGTTTTAAAAAAGTCCATTAACTCTTCGTATTTAAAAGACTCTTAATTTAAAAATGCATAGATTTCATTTCAAAAAGATTCCTTTTTCATAAATTTGTAAATTCGTTTCAAAGAGAGCTTCTTTGTTTTTAAGAGAAATCAATTTCCAAAAAATTTACTTTTCAGAGGAAGCTCTTTTGTATTAAAGAAAAAATGAATAAATAAAATTTGTTATTATTAATAAAGAAAGAAATAATTTTTCTGCATTATAAGGAAATGCTTCTATATTGTAAAGAAATGTTTCTGTATTGTAAAGAAATGTTTCTATATTGTAAAGAAATGTTTCTGTATTGTAAAGAAATGTTTCTATATTGTAAAGGAATGTTTCTGTATTGTAAAGAAATGTTTCTGTATTGTAAAGAAATGTTTCTATATTGTAAAGAAATGTGTTTTCTATTACAAGGAAATACGTAATTAATAGTTCCGTATATATTTAAAAAAGATATATATTTTTGTATGAATATAAATAAACAATTCAAAACACGTATGTTTAATTTATCGAGAGAAAAAAACAAGAATAAAAAACTAAATAAATACAAAGCAATAAAACATTTAAAGAAAATAATTGCGAAGAGAATTTACGGTTAGTTTTCAAAGTCAACTACTGTCCAAAGGGTGTCTTTCTCTTCAAGTTCGAGCGCCATTCTTAGAATAACTGCTAAACTTCCACTTTTCCATTTCTACGATCAACTGAATTAATGAATCTCTAATGAACACGTTCCCAGACTTCGAGCAATTCCAATACTCCCTTTTCACGAAAGCTTACCTCTTACTAAATGGCGCTAATTAGTCCGATGAAAAAGTTGTCACCTCACTTCACAAGTCTACTCGCGGTCTCACTTGATTTTAACCCTTCTCAAATCAGTCTCAACAATCAGTGCTGATTTCACAAAAGTCACAAATAATAATGCACAGTTTCATCCAAATTGCTCAATTTCATTAAACAAATTTCAATTCCGCCTAAAAACCACTGGCTGCGTAATCCGCAATCCGTTCCTGTCAGGATGGCACGAGTTCGGAAAACTCCTGATGGTTCGTGTCCTCGTGCCGATTTGAGTCGATCGGTGAAAACATTCGGTCCGTCCAAAGTGTCGAGTTGGTCCGTTTAAAAAAAAATTGCCAACTTTTGACCTTTTTGGTCCCCCGGGGCGCTTGAATCACTCGTTTGAGATTTATCACGGAAGAAGAGGAGGAAGTGACGTTCGCGCAAGCACGATCTGGGCCTGACAGTCACGGGTCCACCGGACGATGCTGCGCGAATAGTCAGAGGGACTGGAGACTCAGGGTTTAAGTATTGGGTATGCGAGTGGGGTCCAGAGCGCTGGGTATCGTCTACAGCTGGGACCCAACGTTAGAGAGAGGGAATTGAACATCTTCGAGGAACCATGGATTTTGTACTTTTCTTTCACTTGTCTTCAAACTTTGTCTTTACTTTTGACCAGGCTCCTTGTTAAGTCCAAGTTCCTTGACTGACTGACACCTATTTCCTTCTTTTAATTTAGCGGGGATTCCCAGCTTCCACCTTAAGGGTGTCTGCTAAACTAACAACTGATCCTGGCCAGCTCAAGGTTTTAATACTCTTGGTCACATGACCGTGGCACCTGACCATTCACTTTTAGATATTTCGCCCAATTGGGAATTTCTTTAAATAATTTGTATTTTTATTCAAAGTATTAAACCTTATTGTAATTTTTATTAACTTTTCATTAAACTTTATTGTAATTTTCATCAACTTTCTATTAAACTTTGTTGTAGTTGACATTAACTTTTTATTAAAGTTCGTTGGAATTTTTATTAACTTTTCATTAAACGTCATTGTAATGTTTCTTTAACTTTTAATTAAATTTCTTCCAACTTGTACTTTTCATTAATTTTCTGCTTATACTGAAGTATAAGCAAGGTATGAAGTATAAACCTTCATACCTTTTGAAGTTTTTGACACGTAGAAAAAGTTTTAAGTTTTTATTTTTTGGTCGTTAATTCTGAAGGGAATTTAAAAAAATTGAGGGTGAACGTGAAATGGTTGTTATAAGGAAATTGAGGTGGAACAATTTTAAACAGTGAAATTGTTATGTATATTGTTATGTATACGTTATTGTTATGATGAAATAGTAATGAAATGACTGTTAGTAATGAAATAGTACAAAATATGGTAAAAAAAGAGAATAATAAAAATTTATAATGATGATGAATTGAGATTTTTTAAGAAATATATAGTTCATGAAAAATTCTTGGAAGAAGAAAAATATTGGTTGAAATGTCAAGTCGATTAAATACAGTAATTACAATAAGGTATGTAAATTTCGAATTACTTGCAAATGGGGAATTTTGCTCATTTATATTCGAAAAATATTCTGCTCGTTTTAATTTGTTGGTGAAAGCAATAATTTGTGCAGTCGAAATAAATATTTGTTCAATACAAAAGTTTTTGTAAAAACAAATTCTTTTTGTAAAACAAATTTTTTTTGTAAAAACAATTTTTTTTGTAAAAACAAATTTTTTTTGTCAAAACAAACATTTTTTAGGCAAGATAAACATTTTTTAGGAAAACTAAACATTTCTTAGATGAAAGAAACAATTTTTAGGTAAAACAAATATTTTTTAGTCAAAGCAAAAAATTTTTTATTTAAAGTAAAATTCTGTTATGGAAAAACAAATTTTGTTAATTAAAACAAAATATTTTCGGTGAAAACAATAATTTGCTTAATCAGTATAACAATTTTGTTAGTAAAAACCATTTTTTTTTAAGAGAAAACAATTCCTTCGGTAACAATAACTTCAATCATGAATACTTTTCTTCAATGAACGATTTCTTCAATAAATCAACAATTGATTCAATAAAAGAACAATTGTTTCAATAGAATAACAATTGATTCAATAATACAACAATTGATTCAGTAAAAAAACAATTGATTCAATAATACAACAATTGATTCAATAAAAGAACAATTGTTTCAATAAAAGAACAATTGCTTATTCAATAAAAGAGCAATTACCTCAATAACAGAACAATTGCTTCAATAAAAGAACAATCGCTTCAGTCGGAACCATTTTTTCAGTCGAGACTAATTTCTTCAGTCAAAACTTACTAAATAGTAAGTTTTGACTACAATATTGTAGTCAAAACCAAGTTCTTTAGTTAAAGCAAATTCTTTAGTTGAAGAAATAATAAAGGTCAAGTTTCTTTTAATAATAATGAAATTTAACTTCTTTAAAAAGACTGATAACATTCTTCGATTAAAAATTATTTTCTTTAACCAAAAAACAATGTGTTGAAAATAAAAAGAAGCTGTGATTTTCTTTAATTAAAAGAACAATAAATCTAAACAAAATAACAATATTTTTTGTCAGAAAAACAATTTTCTTTTATCCACTCAAAAATATCTTCAGCTAAAATGAAAATCTTTATTTAAAATAAATATTTTCGTTTAAAGAAAATATCTCGTATTGAATGAAATATCTTCAGTTGAAATAAGTATATCTTCAATTCAAATAACTTCGGCTGAAATAAATATATCTTGAATTCAAATATCTTCAACTGAAATAAATATATCTTCAATTCAAATACCTTTAGCTGAAATAAATATAGCTTCAATTTAAATATCTTTAGTTGAAATAAATAAATCTTCAATTTAACTATCTTTAATTGAAATAAATATATCTTCAATTAAAAAAAAGTATCAAGACATTATAATTAGTATTATATATTAAAAATCATAATAAAACTAATAACAACAATGCTAATAATAATACTAATAATTAATAATAGTCACAACATAAAATCGCATAACTGAATTAATTAAATTATTCAATCGGGATTCTTCTCCCAAACCAGTTAAGTTTTTATATACAGATTACAAAAATGCAGTTCTAAATAAAAACTCGATTCCTTTTTTTCAGAATCCTTTAAAAATCTTCTTCCCTTTTATTATTTCGATTTTTGGGATAAAGTTAGTAAACTATGCAAATTATTGTAGTGTCAACAATTTGGTCAACAGTTCTGTTTATCTCTTTTGCAAAGAATCAAGCAAAAAGTTATTACGTTTTAATGCGAATGATGAGAAATGTACGACGTAAACAAAATTCGTTCGTCACATCAGAAACGATCACTCATTAACCTTTCGATCTTGCATTCAATATTTTACATCAGTGCACAATTTGACATTAAAAGTACTCAAAAAACCATAATTGTTAATTAGATCCTTTTATTTGTTTTCCCGGAATTATAGTGAAACGAAAGATTCACTATGTTCGGAATTTTTTTTTAAATTACGAAGAGTAACCTTTTTTAGCCAATTTTTTAACAGCTGCTAGAGTTTTTTTGAGATTATTAACCTTTTTAATGATTAGTAAATTTTTTCAGTGATTTCTTACGATTGTGATATACCTGCTGATTTCGTACTAGTTTTTTATTGATAATTTTTAATGTCACTTTTAGTCTACTGAATACTGAAGTTTAGCTGATATTTTGATCCGTTGTAGACAAAGTTTTATTTTCAATTAATTAAAAAAAGCAATTAGCACATAAAATGGCGCTCCCAAAAATATGTATTTAAAAAATAGTTATTAAAAAGTTTATCCAATCATTTTTGTGGTATCTGTTTTTTCGGTCCATTAAACATTAATAAATTTTAAGATTTTATTCAATAAGAAACTACATATTTATTCTGGTCAACACCATAACAATTTTTACGAATAATAAATTTTAAAATTGTATAGATGATTTAAAATATTGTTGAATATTCTACAGTATTCTGAAAGATTTTTAAATGTTCTATTTATTTTTTGAATAAATAAAAAATTTCTGTTTTAACAACAAAGTGAATTAAAATTAAAAGCTTTTAAAGATTATCTTTTCCTGAATTAATTTCGCCAATTTTTGTTAACTTACTTTTTATCTAAAATAGTTATCTAGATATTTATTTTTAAACCATTTTAGAAAATTTCAAATTTTAGAAAATTTCAAATTTCAAATCATCTATTGCTAAAGATAATCAATAAATCTGAGATTTTGTCTTTTTGACTATAGCAATTATTTTGACTGAAGAAAAAGTATTTTTAACCATAAACAAGTTATTGCTATAATGAATTTTTTCATTAATTAATATTGACAATTTTGCTGTCCAACCTTTTATTACTTTTCAATTATTTTTTTACATCATCAATCGTACGTCAATTATTATAAATTATTATTATTTAATTCATTTACTTTATTAATCTTCTTATAGAAATATTCTTTTCAATTTCTTTACGTTATGAAATAATAAACAAAAAATTATAAAGATTCTTGGGTATTTTGGATGAAAAAGACACGAAATTACGAGTCGAAAATGTAAACTGAAAGCCTGTTCTATAGGCAAGGATTGACTTCCGCCAGTAGATTAAGGCCGAGTTGAGTCGGACAAATGATTCACTTTGCACATTCGCTCGCGTCTGTCTTGTCAAGCCGCGTGGAAACCGTCAGTCACAGTGAGAAATTATCTACCTCAAGATCTTTAATTGACAATCATCAATCAATTTTTGCTGCACGTCACAAATCATGAGGACATTTCCAGAATTTTAATCTTTCTTTTGCATAATAATTTCACTAGCGCGAAATTCTAATCGTAATTTTGTTAGAAAGTTGGTACACTATTAAGTCATTTTCGTTTTTACGCAATGGCACATTAGTTTACTTTTTTAAATTTAATTTTAAATCTAATTCAAAGCGTGTACACGACCTCATACGTTAGAAAGCAATCCTTATAAAAACAAAAACATTAATTTCCAGCAAATTTTGAAAGATCCTCTTATAAAACTTTCGAAATAAATTATTTTATTTTTACATTTTTATCACGGCAATTAAAAAAGTGATGTCTGATTAGTGATATTGTTAAATATACAACGAACACAGTCATTTTTAATTAAGCAAACATTTAATTTAACAAACATTTCATTAAACAAATTATTGACGACTATTTTACAATTTTCTATTTCAAATTACAAAAGGCGACAAATTTAGAGGGGAGCAAAATTTATTAAAAATATAATTTTTTTAAGAATAATTTTTATTAGTTTGTACAGCTGATTTCAATAATTATGTGCAATTATTTACACGATAGACTTCGATGATCGATGTAAGGTTAATAATACGAGTTTTAACCATTATATATCGAGTATTTTAGAATATCCTAGTTTTAACTACGCTACACTAGCCAACACCGAAACCTGAAAATGTTCACATTCATGTGCCTCCGTTTCATTGCACATTATGAGAAGACTGGTCTATAAATTATTTAACCTTTCCACTGTGTGAACATTTTGTGACTCATTCTTTCGTGAATATTACGCAAATATTTGAATGAAAACGTAAAATTATGTAATATGGAATGAAAGGTACTTTATATCGTATTCAATTCTTGAAATTCCGACTTTTTTCCATCCTATATCAATAATTATTATTATTTCTTTATTGCTTTTTGCTGTGAAGAAACTGGTCTAGTTTCACAAAATGTTGTTCAAATAAACGTTCTTCAGTGTATATAATTAGAGAATGGAGAAAGGTCAATAACAAAATTAAGAATAAGATTGGTTATTTTTTATTGTTTTTACTTATTTCATTATTTGCAATTCTTTTATTATTTGTAATTTTTTTATTATTTGTACTTGCTTTATTGTTTTTTTTATTATTTGTACTTGCTTTATTGCTTTATTGTTTTTTTTTATTATTTGTACTTGCATTATTGTTCTTTTTTTATTATTTGTACTTGCTTTATTGTTTTTTTTAATATAGAAAAAGAATTTCTGGGTAAAGAGGAAAATAGTAAATACCTTTGTACAACATTGTAAAGAACTTTTTTTGGGAATTAGTATTTTATATATTCCACAGTTTTTTATGAAGTTTTTTTAAGAGCCTTGAAATTAATTAAACAAAATGAAATTTTATTTTTTACGAACAGTGGATGCAAATATTTTGAATAAGTAATTCGTCTGCAATATTCTAACCATGTCAAGAACAAGTATTGCAAGAGCATTGTAACAATTTGTAAGTAATAAAGGAGTATTTATAGAAATTAATAGCATTTACATATATTTATACGAATAAAATAATTAAAAAATGTAAAACGATGTATTGGATATTGTAAAATGATATGCAGAATAATATGCAAAATTGTACAAAAAATAACGCGCAAGAGAGAATGCAAAAAATATACAAAATAATATAAGGATAATGTGCAGGATAATATACATGGTAATATACAAAAAGGTATGCAATATAATATAGAAAATCATATACAAACTAATATCCTAGTTAATATAAAAAATAATATACAAACTAATATATAAAGTAATGAACAAATTAATATGAAAGATAATATGTAAAATAATATACAAAACTGATATGCTAGATAATAAGTAAAATAATATACAATCTAATATGCAGTATAAGATACAATCTAATATGCAGTAAAAGATACAAATTAGTCTTCAAGATAATTTATACAATATAATTTTACAATTTAAAATAATTTACAATATAATATTCAACATAATATACAAATAAGAATGAGAGATAATTCACAATAATAAATAAATACAATAGTAAATAAATTAGAAAAAGTCAGTACTATCAAGACGTCTGTAAAATTCCACCAAGCTTTCTAGATTCCAAAAAGCTCAACAGTTTGTAACCATTAATATTCTTAACCATCTCCATGTTATTTTGAACACTTTAACGATAATTTCAAAAATGGATTTCAAGAAAATTGGATTTTTAATTTTTCTCGACAAGAATCGATGTAAAATATTAAAAAATCAATATTTTCAGGATGTCTGTAAAATTCCACCAAGCTTTTTGGATGCCAAAGAGCTCCACGGTTTAAAACGATTAATATTCTTAACCATCTCCATGTTATTTTAAGCACTTTAACGATAATTTCAAAAATGAATTTCAAGATAATTGGATTGTTAAGTTTTCTCGACAAGATTTAATGTAAAATATTACAAAATCAGTATTTTCAAGATGTCTGTAAAATTCCATCAAGCTTTTTAGATGCCAAAAAGTTTCTCGGTGTGAAACTATCAAAAGTCCTAATCATCATCTTCGACATTTTTTGCGTTATATCGTTTGATAATTTGAAAATGAAAGCTATATACATTATTTGTTTTTGTATAAATATAACTTTATTCATTGATGCAGAATACTTGTATAAAATAGGTTTGACGCTTACTTTGGTAGTATGCAAAATAATATGCTAAATAATTTGAAAGATGATATACAATATGACACGTAAGATACTATAATAATATGCAAAATTATATGCTTTAGAATACGCAAGATTCTATACGAAATAATATACGAAATTATATGCTTTAAAATACGCAAGATTCTATACGAAATAATATGCGAAATAAAATATTAATGCAAACGGCATACAATGTTACAAAGATGCAGTAGCGTACAAAGTAACATGAACTGCAAAATAAAAAAAGAATTACACGTGTATTTAAATAATATTCAAATTATGCATTTAAATCGAATTGAACATTAATAATTCATTGATTTTTGACGTTTTCAATCACTTTGTTAAAAACCATATGAATTCAATGAATTGAAATGCTACGATTTGATATCAGTTTTTTATTTAACTCGGAAAACTTTTTCTCTACAAATTATACAAACATAATGAAAATCAATGATCAACTTTATGTATTTCTGTTGTTATTATCTCGAGAAGGTGATTTAGAAAAGCATTTCCTTTAGAAAAAGTTGCATGATTTTTTTTAAATCTTTTTAAATCGGTAATTGTCTTGCATTCTCATTGTACGTATATTATATCATTTTTATTGACAGTAATTTACAAAAATAAAAATCTTCTACGACGGAAATGATTAATGAATTTAGAGATAATGGAATGCATAGTAATTTAAATAGTTAGTATGAAAGATTTAAATTATTGGCACAAAAATTGAAACAAAGATGTACATAAAATTGAAATTATTGAAGAAAAATGTGAATCAATTAGACAGTATAATACTTACAAATATAAAATTTGTTAATTTTCTATGTTTTATAAAAACAAGAATTAAAAGTGATTAACAATTTGCTACAATTGCTGATGTGTTCAAAAAAAGCAAGCTCCTTGTGAATGGCAACCGAACACACTTCTCTGTCGGAAGATATTTCAAGAAATGATTTTCTATGTGAATAAAAATGAAATAATAAATTTTTTCTCTTCTACACATAAACACATTTTTCTATTTTTTATTATAATTATTTATTATACATTTTTGCACATTTTTTTACACTTTTTTTACACATCTTTTGAATCGAAAATATTTATAAAAAATTTAAGTGCTCTTTACAGTTTATGCCAAATACTCATTTTTCGAATATTAATTTTCCTGTTTTCATCAGCTTATAAAATAAACTACTTTAAATATTTTTTATTAAATTTTATTAATTTCCATTAAATTTTATTAATTTTCATTAAATTATTAATTAAATATAAGATATCACTCTTGTCTCATCTCTTTACCTATCAAAGTCAATCAATTACTTTAAATATTATTATTATTATTATTATTATTATTATTATTACCTATAATTAATACGTTTTGAACAATTTTTCTAATATTAACGATTGTTTGTAAAACAACTCCCGGAAAGATAATCCCAGAAAAACATGATTTTCATTTCTGATATACTATTTTGAAAAAGCTAACAATAAGTAAACGAAAATGTTTAATTAATTAGAAATAGTTTTTGATTTTGAACAATTTTTTCTGAACAATATTTTAATGATCATTCATACTGTTAATTAATTACTGAGACATTAACACATTGTTACCAGTTGCAACAGTTTAATAAATCACAAGCTATTAACTAACAAAGAAAATTAATAAAGGACCATTAAATTTTAATGTTCTAAGAAATTAAACAGTGATCATAATAAATGAGTCATAATAAAGACTATATCAGATCCGATAAAAGGTGCCAAGTAGTTAATTTTTGCGTCGATTAATTTACTCATTTTTCTCGGGTCATTGTGCGCACCCTACAATCGAAATCGATTACGAAAATTGTTCGGTGAGAAGTAAGATGAAGCAAGTCTTAATTTCCTGTGAAACGATTAATGGCATCGATTATATGAATATATATAGTCAGTCGTCTGGACATGTGGGTATAGGTAATGTGGTCCAGACACTTTTGCTATTTAATGATTTGAGCATCATGATGAAAAAAATAGGAAATTTGGGTCATATCTTGAGACCAGTGAATTGAACTCGAGTAACACATTAGTGTTGACGAGATTAGACAAACGATAGTTTTTACCATTTCCACCGATTACCTGTGTGCAAGAACGGCTAGAAATCGCCGCACAGTTTAATAGCTTGCGTCACAATTTCCTCCGCACTTGTGCAAAGTTAAATTGCGTTGCCGCGATCCCTTTTGCTGGATATTTTATATCTTTCTCTGCAACAATTCACTAGAGATGATCCGCTCGAATTGGTAAATTGCAATTCAATATTCATTGTTCAATACATTTTAAGTTAAATATTTATTACCTTCAAGCCAATGAAAATAACATATAGAATTGTGATAATGTTGCTGATAATTAAAATAATGCTATAATTATAAAAATTGTACTAATAATAAAAATGCTGTTACGATAGAAATGACAAAAAAACATGAGCACGCACAAAAACAAAAATGACAAAAACAAATAGCAAAAAGGATGATAATTAGAAAAGTTGTGCTAATAATAGAAGTGATGGTAATGATAAAAGTGACGCTAATGATAAAAGTGAAGCTGATAATAAAAATGAAGAAAAGGATAAAAATGAAGCAAAAGATAAAAATGAAGTAAAGAATAAAAATGAAGTAAAGGATAAAAATGAAGTAACGGATAAAAATGAATCTACTGAGAAAAATAAAGTTAATGATTCTAATGACGGAAATGTTCCAAATAAATCTAATTTATTAAATTTATTTGCATATGATGATAAACATACGACGATTTTGATGATAATTATCAACGTAAGTTCGATTCTTGCGATTTGAAAAGAAATA
>WNHD01000946.1:0-11624 GCA_011057455.1 Ganaspis sp. Gsp50
TGATCCTGGTAAGTGTAGTGTTTCTAACCACTTTTAAAAGTCGTATTTTCTTATTGCGAATCGAATACAAAAAGAAAAATACAGAAAACATTTCAGGAACATCTTGAAAAAAAGAAAAAAGTGAATTTTCTAAAAATGTCAATTACTCAATCCATATTTTAATCAATTACTAATTGATCCTGATAAGTGTAGTGTTTGCAACCACTTTTAAAAGTCGTATTCTTTTATTGCAAATCGAATACAAAAAGAAAAATGCAGAAAAAATTTAAGGAACATCTTGAAAAATAAAAAAAAGTGCATTTTCTAAAAATGTCAATTACTCAATCCATATTTTAATTAATTACTAATTGGTCCTGGTAAGTGTAGTGTTTCTCACCACTTTTAAAAGTCGTATTTTTTTATTGCAAATCGAATACAAAAAGAAAAATGCATAAAAAATTTAAGGAACATCTTGAAAAATAGAAAAAAGTGAATTTTCTAAAAATGTCAATTACTCAATCCATATTTTAATCAATTGCTAATTGATCCTTGTAAGTGTAGTGTTTGCAACCACTTTTAAAATTCGTGTTTCCTAATTGATAACCGAATACAAAAAGAAAAATGCAGAAAAAATTTAAGGAACATCTTGAAAAATAGAAAAAAGTGAATTTTTAAAAAATGTCAATTACTCAATCCATATTTAAATCAATTACTAATTGATCCTGATAAGTGTAGTGTTTGCAACCACTTTTAAAAGTCGTATTTTCTTATTGCGAATCGAATACAAAAAGAAAAATACAGAAAAAATTTCAGGAACATCTTGAAAAATAGAAAAAAGTGAATTTTTTAAAAATGTCAATTACTCAATCCATATTTTAATCAATTACTAATTGATCCTGGTAAGTGTAGTTTTTCTAACCACTTTTAAAAGTCGTATTTTCTTATTGCTAATTGAATACAAAACGAAAAATACAGAAGAAATTTCAGGAACACCTTGAAAAATAGAAAAAAGTGAATTTTTCAAAATATGTCAATTATTTATTCCATATTTTGATCAAGTACTAATTGATCCTGGTAAGTGTAGTCTTTGCAACCACTTTTAAAGTCGTGTGTTTTATTGCGAATCGAATACAAATAGAGAAATACAGAAAAAATTTCAGGAATACCTTGATATTTTCAAAATTTTAAAAATCCATTTTTTTGAAATTCATTGTGATCCAGACAATTTATTTTTATATTTTTAGATATTCGTTAGGATACTAATAGTTAAAAGCAGTTGAAGTTTTTAATTTAATTATGTAAGATTGCATCTTTTCTTATCCGTTATTTGTAATGTATATTTTTGAATTTTAAATTCCTTTGTTCGTGTTGTATAATATAGAAAAATCTTGATGATTTGTTTTGTAAAATTGTTGTGGTATTTTTCTGTTTTTATTGTGTTTGTCTATAAATTTTGTTTTTTTTTTCAATAATTGTTCCAATTAGGTATAATTAAAGTGTTTGAACAGAGTGTACTGTGCAACGCCTGAAGTTCTGCAATTTTTTATTATTTTTTGCCTGTATTATGTCTTTTTTTCTTAGTTATGTGTTCGGCTGGTTGCATTCACTAACATTTGGGAATCCTTCGGAAAATGAATTCTTTTGAATTTAAGAAATAATTATGAATTAATTAGAAATTAATTCAAAAATAATAATTCTACATTTTAATCTTAATTATTTTCACGATTATAATTTCTAAAGTAAAGAAATTGAAAGCTAATTAATTTTAATTTCTATTATAGACACTTTTTATTAGTGTATGCTCATTTACTCATGTTTTAATTTAAATTTCCTTTAATAGTATTTCTGATTCAAATTATGAATAAAATTAAACAGCATGATTTAATTTTATATAATTTTGTCAAAAGATTTTGAGTCTTTTTAAGTGAAATTAGTTATGGAAATAAAACACAAAAATGAATAAAATGGAAAAAATGTAAAAGAAATAAAATGCTTCAAACCAATATCTTTGTTTTGTGCTAATTCCTGATAACTTCCATAAGCTTTTTCTATTTTGTGGAGGTCAGCGAATTTTTTCGCTCTTGATAAATCTTGTGCTGCAACCCCCAGAACTCGATGCTCTGATTTTGGTAAAGTTGCCAATGCAGTGACAAAATCATGAGAAATTTTTCCAGCTCCAGCAATTCCCCAACGAGTCGCCATTGCTAAAAAATCAAGAATTGTATTAGTTTTTTTTTAATTATTAATAAACAAAGTTAAAATATTTTGAGAATAAATTTTATTTTAATTAAAAAATAATAATTAGACAAAAAATAAAATGAAATAATAATAAAAATCAGAATTTATGAAGTAAAATGTGGAATAAAATGAATAAATAATAAAATATAAAAGTAAATAATTTTACAATTCTTATTGATTAATAAATAATTAATTAATTGTTGTCTAATTTATTATAAAAATTTGAACAAATATTTGTAAACAAACTTTTTAAAGTTAAATAAGTAATTCTCCGGTATTATCAAATTAATCAGAGTGATGAGATATGATATATTATTATATAATGTACTTAAATAACGTCAACAGCTTGAGAAACTATAAATTATTTTTTAATGAAATTATCTTATCTGAAGTATATATATACATATATTCAAATTTTTTTATTTTTAATTTTATGTAACATCAAACAATCTGAATTTTTCTGTAGAAGTTTATCTTAATAAATATGTATATAATAATTTAATAATAATATATTTGTTCAAACTATGAGATGATGTTAGTAACAATTAAATTGTTACTCAAAAATTGCAACTTATTAATTGGTTTAATTTAAATAAAATTTTCTTCTTATTTGACAAAATTTTAATTATTATTTTAATCATAATAATAGTAATGCTATTGTTACAATATTAATATTTCCATAGTAATTTAATATTTTAGAAGTAAGCAATGTTTTTACATGTAAACAATATTTTTACAAATTTATATTTTTACATAAATTTTGAAAATAATGATTATCAAGTAATTTATTATGTAATAAAAGTAGAAATTACTTTTTTGTGTGTTGGGTATTATTAAAATTAAAGCAAGCACAGAACGATACCGTTGTCACTGGTTTCAGTTTAATTAACACTATTGCAAACTTTTCAACTAATATCAATTAATCAGCTGATACAACTGACGTAAATAACAATGTGCAGGAGCGTGTTAGTAAGTGCTTCTTCAGACTATTATTTTTTACTAGGAAAAAAGTTTTTTTTCAAATAATTAATTTCCATTTGTTTCCATTGAAATCAATTATTAAAATCTTGTTTATAATCTTGTTTATAATCTTGATCGCAAATCTCATATTTTATTACATTTTAATTTCAACATTTATTTTTATTTAAAACTATTTTATAAAAGTAATTTTTTTAATACTAACAATGCATCAATAATTTGCAGTAAACAGAATAAATTAGAAACTGATTATTATTTAGAATTAAACAATTGCAAAAATTGCAGTTAAATGAAAAACAATCTGAAAATTAATAAATAAAGAATAAACTCTTGATTCAAAAGTGAACCATACCAATAGACATATTAAAAACCATTGGGCATTAAAATTAAAACAAAAAAATCGAAAACGAATAAAAACAAATTTGAATTTATGATTTTGGCGCCAAAGCTCCTGTGGAATGTTTACCCTTACTACAGGCAAGAATATCATGTTATCTACCTTTTTTTCGCGGGAACAGATTTTCGAGCAAACATAATTAATTTAACCCATTTTTGAAGCAAATAAAATTAAAATATGATTGTATAATTTTTTTCGATTATATGAACATCAGATGACATTTTAAATTAATATAAATATCAATATGCGTTGTAAATTAGCGTCAAAAAAAGCCCATTCTCTGCCATCTATCGGCACCTAACCTCAAATTACACATATTTCGCGGCATAACCTCTTCCTGCTTTCCCTTTACAATTTGCGCATTTAAAGTGCGCAGATTTTCAGAGGAAGAACGTATTCCGTCATCTTCGCATCGTTTATGGTCAAGTGGCAATTTATACCGCATTTTCTAATCGATTTTTGCATTTTTGACACTATTTACAATAAAGAATTAACAAATTTTAAATTACTTTGAAGTAACGTCGAAATTGTACTGTGATCCACTTATTCGCGATTGAAAAATCAACAATTTTCAGTAAAAAAGGAAATTCTCAGATTTCGGAAGCCACGTGTTCGACCGTTATCGTTAATACCTTTTTTTACTGTTAGTGCACGAGTTTTATGGAAAGTAAGACAACCGGAAGATTCTACAGTTGTTAATTGATTGCAGGTTTGATTTCAACTTTATTTTAACATAATAATATCAGTACTTGCCTATTAATTAGATATGTTACGCAGTATGTCTCGTGACCAGTAGAAGGAATCCCGCGGAAAAGAGAGATGATATTTCTTTGTGTCGGCAAAAGGTGATGCTGAGAAATCATGACGGAATTTGTCGACGGTTGGATTCTCGGGCATACCCTCGGGGAAGGTGCCTATGGAGAGTAAGTATCAACATTTAAAATTACAACCTCCTAATTAGCAAAAGACCAAAAATTCCAACAATGTAATAACTTTCAAAATTACCGTTTTTCTCAACAAACTTTTCTCCGAGTTCCAAAATTTGTATTTAATTTTCAAATACTTTGATCTTAATATTAATTTTTACAAGCTCGAATACTTTTTTTCAAGCTTAAATACTTTCTTTCAATTACTTTAAGTTTATTTTTACTTTTTACTAAGTATTTATTTATTTAACGAATTCGTTTATTTAAGTTTTCTTTTACAAAAGAATGTTTGGTTAAATCTACAATCCGTATTTCCAGAAAATTCGAAAACGTGGCATTATTTTAAAGATCGTAGTTCTCAGACGAAAATATTGTTGTATTTAATTTTTAATTCGAATTGTATCGATAATTACGTAATATATAACGATTATTATGTAATTACTGTAATATTTTTTGGATATTGAGGTCACGGGATTGAAAATAAACATAATTGTTTTCTGTTTAGAGTAAAACTTGTAATAAACAAAGTAACTGGTGAAGCTGTTGCTATGAAAATGGTAGATTTATCAAAACATCCAGATGCCAGGAAAACAGTTCGTAAGGAGTCAACAATTCATAGAATGTTATCAAACCCCAATATTATTCAATACTTTGGACAACGTAGCGAAAAAGACATTGAATATATATTTTTGGAATATGCCTCAGGAGGTGAATTGTTTGACAAAATAGGTGAGAATTCAACTTTTATTATTAACGAATTGAATACAATTTGTTAACTTATTTTGTTTTATTCTTTTTTTTGTTTTCTATTTTATTTTTTATCTAGTTGTATTCTTTTTTTTGTTTTCTATTTTATTTGCTTTTGAATCAAAAACTAATAAGTGGTTTTATTTCTTTAGAACCTGATGTTGGAATGCCGAAATGGGAAGCACAAAAGTATTTTAAACAATTAATTTCTGCAGTTGAGTACCTTCATAGTAGAGGTGTAGCTCACAGGGACTTAAAACCAGAAAATTTACTCCTAGACGAGCACGACAATCTCAAAATAACGGATTTTGGATTGGCGACTGTTTATCGGTTGCAAGGCAAGGAACGTTATTTAGATACCAAATGCGGAACCTTGCCGTACGTGGCACCAGAAGTCCTAGAAAAACACTACAAAGCTGAACCTGCAGATATTTGGTCCTGTGGTATTATCCTCGTTGCTCTGCTGGCCGGAGGTAATTTTATCATCTCTGAAAACACCCTTTCTTCGCTCACATCTGTCTACTTTTTTCAATTTTATTTTTCTTATTTTTCTTTCCTATTACATTTATTTCACACTAGTTATTCAGTTCATCACATTTTCATTTGAAATCAAGTTTTTAAATTCATTTTTTTAAATGCATTATACGCATTATGAATTTTTAAAAATGCGTGTCAAATTTCAGTATAAAGAGTCTTATTTTTAATTTTTTGATAGGCTAAAAGACCATTAACTCTAAAATTTTAATTGATTGCTTGATTCTTCAGTTTTTAACCAGTCCCTGTCTGAAATACAGAACTGCCTTGGGATCAGTCCTCGGCAGAGTGTCCAGAATATGAAGCTTGGAAAAATGGAAAGTATATGTCGATTACGCCCTGGAAAAAGCTGGACAACTTGTCACTTTCGTTGATAAAAAAAATTCTCATTCATGATCCCACTAGAAGATATTGCATCAGCGATATTAAAAATCACCCATGGTACCTCAGCAAATTCTCCAAAGGTGCGACATTCACTTATAAACATCAATTCACCTGCTTTTTCTTTCAGAAAGCTTCAAAAGTACTTTCTTCACTTATCAACAGCAATTAGTGACTTCCTGGACAGGTACTGAGTGACTCTGAGTAATAATAATCTCTCAAAGCAACTCAGTACCCAACTAGGCGCTCGCTCCTAACATTTTCAAATTCCCGCAAAATGTGAGTATTAAAAAAACTTGCAAAACTTTTTCACTATTTTTATTGTTTTCTTTTTTTTGCTTTTAATTTTTGTTGTTTGCTTTTCGATTTTTGTTTAATGTTTTTTGCTTCCTCATAGGGAAGCCTTGTTTCATTTTCGTTTTGTTTTTTATTTTTTGTTTCGTGTTATTTTTTCATTTGTTAGTTTTTGATTTGTTTCCGCGTTCATAAGAGCAAGATCTAAATTCTTAGAATTATTTTTTCAGGTTGTAGAACCGAGGGACGAAATTTAAAACTCTGGCCTTTACTTTGGTAACACAGCTCTATGATTGAGTGTTAGATTCATAAAGCTAGATTACCAAAGCACAGACTAGAAGTTTGCACATCTGGATGTCTTTAAACAAGTTGTTAAACTGTCGTCCTCTCTTTGGTTATTCAGCTGTATGATTGTTTAAAATTCATAAAGCTGAAACACCGAAGCCAGGAAGGCGGTTCCCTGCCGCATATTTTATTTGCAACGTCGACTAATTACGAGCTGCATCATTGTAATAAGAGCTACTCCCCAGATAAAGGAAACTTTTTACCAGCGAAATAAAATTAAGTCATTATTCTTGGAATAAATCACTTATTTTTGTACTTTAAATCCAAAATTTAACACTTAAAATTCCAAAAACATCAAAATCGAATGTTTATAAATATTTTTATTTTTCATTTACAATATATTCACAACATATTATCTACAATATTATTTATTTTATTTCTACGAAATGTTTATTTTATTTGGACATATTTTAAGAAAATATTACAAATTCAAGTTTTGAATCTTGAACATTATTTATTTATTTAAGAAAATACATGTTCCTAGGGCTACATTAATCATTTTCAAAATAAGTTTGTAAACTTTTGGTAAACTTTGAATAGTTAGAATTAATTATTTATGGCTTTGTTAATACTTTATTTCGAAGTTATTAAAAATAACTTAATATGTTTAATTGGAAAACATATATAGTTACATAATATAGTTTAAAATTAAATAGTTTTACTATAATATATTTTATTATTTATTTAATAGATTTATGTCATGTAGTTATAAATGTTTATATTTATAGATGTAATCGATTTTTAAACTTGAGGGTTGAAAATTTACATTTTTTAGATCACGTGGATCGTGACGAAGTGGATGGATTTAGGGCAAAGAGGCTACTTATTGAGGATGAGGAAAATATTAGGAAAATATGTTTCTCACAACCGGAAGTAATAGAAAACAATACTATCTCAACCACATTTAGAATAAAAGAGCGGCCTTGTTTATCTTTCTCACAACCGGCTCACATGGAAGATCTTTTGCTTTCCACTCAACTGCAAACTTTACCAAACACTCAAACCAGTCAGGTGAGTGTCAAATAATAAAAATATCAAATTTACAGTCATTAACTTTTTAATTCATTATTATTATTAGTATTATTATTATTGTTGTTGTTGTTGTTGGAAAATACATTAATTTTTTAAAAATCTCTTTCAGAATACCTTCCAGAAATTGGTTCGTAGAATGACAAGATTCTTTGTGAAAACTGAATGTGAAGTGACTGTAGAAAAACTAATCAGCTGTTTAATGAGGGATAATTATAATCATCGCGTCAATGATGGAATCGTAAGTGTCCTTTTTAAATATCTATATTTTTAATTTCACGCATACTTGAATGCAATTTTTTAAAACCTAAAAGCCTTTCTTTTAGAAAGGCTTCTAAATTTTTTTTTTCTCTAAATTTTTTATTTTATCATAAAAATTCTGTTGTTTTCTTTTTTATTATAAAAGTTCTGTTTCAATTTTTTCCTTCAATTTACCGTCAATTTTGTAAACTTATAAAAGTGCAAAAACTCAAGTTATTTTTTTTGCAGATCACGATTTCGACAGTGGACAGACGAAAAATGCCTTTAGTATTCAAAGCAATCATTCATGACATGGATGGAAGAATCTTGGTCGACTTCCGCTTATCGAAAGGCTGTGGTCTTGAATTTAAGAGACGATTCGTGAAACTTAAGGCCAATCTTGACGACATTATTGTAAAAGGCTCAGTTCCAGTTACCGACGTTACTTTAAATTTATAACAGATTTTGTTAGATTTATACAGTTTTTAATTCACGACAGATTTACTGGATTTATTTTTATATTATTAATTATATTTAAATTGTACTAACTGAAATTAAACAGTTTTATAGATTTTAAAAACTCTGATCTATTTTTTGTGTGAATAAATCGATAAAATCTTTTCTTTTAAAACATACAATTTATTTAAGTCTAGCTACAAAAGAAACATTTCTTCAATTTTCACTTATTTACAATATTGAAATTCATTTTCCTAATAATAATTTCCATGTAATCATGAGTTATTATTTTATTAACAGAGTTGTAAAGTAATAAAATACAGGAGTCAATTTTTCGTATTTACAACTCTTATTGTATACAATGTGGTAATATCAAAAAAAAATTCAATCGCTGATTTTCTAGACATTGAGTAAAAAGAGGATATTTAAGAAATAATAAAAATAATAGCGCAAAATATGACTTGTTTTCACTTGCTTTATAAATATATACAAACAGAGAAGATTGGACTTCCCTAAGATTTTATGGATAATTTTTAGAATACTACACCAAGAGTGTCGGAAGGGGCTTTTTTCCGGGCCAAGCTTCTTTGGCGTATTTCTTCTTTTTTGGTTCCATGGGATGACCTTCGACGGGTCCAGGCATCTCTGGTATGTGAGTGGTTTCGATCTGTATTTGATTCTGCATCATCTCGACTTCGGGAGCGGGATTAGGAAGAGCAATTCCAAGACGAGAGGTTAATGATGTCAATCCAACAGTAAATGGATTGTTAGAAATACTAGAAGTGTATTGTTCAGGTGGCAGATCATTGTACAGATTTGGAGTTGTGGAAGTTGGCTGAAGATGCTTCATCACATTATGATTATCTTCCGATAAAGATATTAAACCGCCTTCCATTCGCATTCTCTGCAAAGAAAAATTGCAATCAATACAAGCTGAAAAATCTAAAGGAACTATTTTTCGAAAAAATCCTGTAGTTAATTTAAAAAAAGTGTAATTTTGTTCCCAATTCTTTTACCATTTCTATTTATACTCTATAATTTTATATATAAATTGCATTTATTCAGAATATGAATATATTTTTTTAAGTTATGAATATAAATATATTTTTTAAGTTATGGATATATTTTTTAAGTTATTAATATGAATATAATTTTTTTAAATTATTAAGAATATGAATACGCACTTTACTAGGCACGACTGTAGTTTGAATCAAATTTCTAAATTTGCCAACAGACGGATCAACGTCTTCGGGATTAATGACTTCCTCGTCGTCATTGAAAGAAATCCCTTTTTTCTTCCGTTTTCTTGTGGATTTGTGAACCTCATCATCGGTAATTCCTAGCATGGAAATGCGTCGATTGTGTGCTGTATTAAACTCTGTTAAATTCTGCATTTGGGAAGTATAAATTAATTAATCGATCAAGTCACACACTAATAAAAAATAAAGAATAATCTTACTAGTCGAAATTTATCAATTTTTTTAACAAAAATCTAACAAGGCTCTTAATTTTGAAAAAAGAAAACTTAAAAACAAAATAAAATAGTGGTGATAATTACGTCGAGTTCTGTTTCTGTTTCGGGTAAACCCAGCAATCCTCCAGCTTCAGTATCCTCTGAAGATTTTTCGAGTTCATCTATTATTGTCCGATTACCCGTTTGCGGGCGTTCTCTAATTATGTAGTAGCGAGTAGAAGCTCCGAAGTGAAAAGTACTATCAATTGGTAATTGAGTAGGTTTATTACTCTCCAGTCGCATATTTCCAATATATGTTCCATGCGCTGCAATTAAACGATTTTTTTTATAAATTAAATGAAATTAAAATGAAGGGAATGAAATTAAAATGAAGGAAATGAAATTAAAATAAAGAAAATGAATTTAAAATAAAGAACATGATAACAAAATAAAGAAAATGAAATTAAAATAAAGAAAAACAAAGAAAATAAAAAATGCATTTTGAGAGCACAAGTTGTTAATTATTTTTTAATACAAAAAGCACAAATCCACAAATAAATATTATAATTAAAAAAATGAAATAAAAAATTCAACGAGTAATAGACACAAAAATATAAATTATACGAATTCGTAAATTATAATTGTGTAATTTATATCGTAAATTACAATTCTTGTGTAAACTATAATTGTTGTGTAAATTATAATGCTTATGATAAATAAGGAAAAAGTACTCACTGCTTCCTAAATCAACTAGGAAAGCTCTATTTAAATGTTTATGATAAACAAGAGCTGCATGAACTCGAGAACAGGAAGCATGATCTATGCAAAAATCATTCATTTGCTGATTACGACCAAATAAATAACATTTTTTTTCGTCCACCATCAATTTCTGTAAACAATTATAAATGTCAAATGTTTGTTATGCTTCAATTTATTGTAATGTTTGCTATGCTCCAAATGTTTGTTATAAATCTGTTAATAACGAAATAAGTAACCAATTTTCATGACAAATTGACACATTTTTAAACAATATACGACGTTGATATTAATATTGTTCAGAACAATTATAAAATTAATAACAATCGTGCAGTTTTTAAACGAAATTTATAATAGGTACGAATTCGAAAAACATGGCTTATTTATTTGCGGAAAATTGGCTAATGTAACAAGCGATATAAATATTTAATTAAATGGAAATTATATTTTACCTGTATTAATTTATCTCCTTTTAATACATCCAAATGTAAACCGACTGGTGGCTTTCCAGCCCTAAAATCATAACCTATGTAGCAATCTATTTGTCAATTCATTTTTCATTTAGATTTAAAAAGAACTCACCAGCTTGGAACTTCATAATGATTTGCCATGTTTTACATTTAACGTATTTAATTAATACTTTAATAGCTCTTTCAATTAAATTAACAAAAAAACGAAAACAAAATCGACGTTTACAAAGATAGATGGATGATACAAAGTGGAAAAACTGGAAAATGAAAAGAGGGGGTAAAGGAAAACACTCTGAATTTTCCATTGGTTGTTTTCGGCAGTCACTCGGTGTTACCACCGGGTGTTAACAGTGGTGCTCAATATTTTTTAATAAGACTATCAACAGCCATTTAGGCTGTTT
>WNHD01000946.1:11681-38514 GCA_011057455.1 Ganaspis sp. Gsp50
AGCTGCCCAACCGGTAGTTAAAAGATTTCAATTAAATCGTTTGAGCACCACTGTTGACACCCGGTGGTAACACCGAGTGACTGCCGAAAACAACCATTGGGTGAAAATTACCCGCTAACATTTGAAATGTTTAAAATGTCGAAAACATACAAATAATATTCTTTGCATTAAAACATAAACTTTGTATTTCAGTGTAATAATTTAAACAAAAAGTATAGTTATTTATAATAATTATTGAAAACTAAACTGCAAAGGAAACAAGATCAGACGACGGTTACCTAACCTAACAGGGAATTAACCTAAAAGATGGAGTGATAGCGGTGATGTGGTGATAACGTGGATAACGTGATACAAGTTATTGCAGGAGATAGTTACTCAAATTAATTTTATTCAGAAATGTACAATATTAAGGTTTTTGAGATTTCAATGCCATTATACAATTAAGTTTACAACATGGCCAAAAACTCGCGACAGTTTTTAAAAGTTATCACAGACCGTTTTAATCAATTAACAGTTTTTAATAATGCGTCAAAAGCACTTGGCAACGCTTCAGGAAAAGCTCAAGAAAAGCTGACAAACATTCAAAATGCTGCTTCTGAAAAGTATGGAAATATTGTCAAGGTATTTAATATTTCTATAATCAAAAAACTGACATTTGTTTTGTGTTCTAAATTCACTATAGTTCAATCTTTCTTTACACACATAAAAATGTCTAGGATTATTACCGGCGTTTGAAAAAGCATCTAAAAACTTATCTTTTCCATGATCCCATACTATTTTTATTCATTATTATTATTGTGTCAACACATTCATTAAAATTGCCTCTTTAATTTCATTTTCAGCACGTGAGCGCGACAGGAACGACCATAATACAAGATATTAATGCAGAAGCCTTGAAACCATCGCCTCCGATTCCAATAAAATTAATAAATTGGTGGAAATGGTATCAACAATTAACAGGTTTGGATGTTGTAGAATTAGCCAAACAACAAGTGATTCACGTGCAAGATTCTCTTTTCAAGTGTCAAGAGCAGCGACGAATTTTGAATCGCCAATCGACTCTTGTTCACGACAAATTAAAGGAAATTTACGGAGACTTGACGCAAACAAAACGCGATGATCCCAAATATGTTCAACTAACAATTATGGAAAATAAAGGTCTTCAGGAAGAAGCAAGGCTAAGAAGTCAATTAGATCTTTTAGAAAAAGATGAAAGGGATCATTTTACACAACTGGCAACAGCTATAAAAGAATACCATGACAGTCAGAACATGAATGCACAAAAATTCAAATATATATCAATTCTTGCTTCCGCTTGTTTAGCAATTGTATCATTACTTGGATCAATGATTTACAACAATAGGAGGATAGTTGACGTGCGGAATGTGATAACTGAGGCCCAAAAACGAAACGAATCCAATTTTAGAGACAGCTTTCAATCTATGGAACAAAGTACGAGTCAGAAATTGTCAGAGATAATACAAATCTTTAAAAACCCGGCTCCACCTAGTGAAAATGAAATAAGCCAACATCCAGTTCCAGCTGCAGTGGAAAATAATAATCAAATTTTGTATTATGGGGTTGGACTAATATTCTTGTGCTTGTTATTACGGGCAATCAATTCGTGATGTCTTTTTTCTATTTTACTAAAGAAACAAGTATATTTAGTAATTTTTTACTTTGTAGAGTGTAAAATATTGTATTATAGTAACATTTTAATAACAATTTTTGCGAAGACTTGTAACTGAAGCTAATATAATTCATATTTTAGATCACGCTTTGTTGTAATAATTAACTTCAGACGATAATTGTTAAATGACTTTTAGATCGTTGCTAAATTAATGAATTTCACATAATTGTTAAAATAATGAACTTCAGATGCTTTAATAATAAAGGTCAGACATTTTGCAAAAAATATCTGACATTTTACAATAAAATATCATACGTTTTACAGTAAAATATCAGACATTTTACAGTAAAATTTCAGACATTTTACAATAAAATTGAAAAGCTAATTGTAATAATAAAAAACTTGAGAGGATATTTGTTGCAATAAAAGGTCGATAAATGATTTAAACTTGCATTTTATTATTAAAAATAACGTAAAATAATTAAAACCTTTACTTTGTAAGTTTATACGCATTTAAAACAGACTTATATACTCAATTTCTGTTGGTTAATGGATGTCTTAATGAATAATGATAATTTCTTCAAGATAACTTAGTTTTAAAAATAATTTTAGTACAAAACGAAGAAAAACACGGTTAGGAACATTTAAATTAGGTTTTAATGAATCGTGTGAAAAATTAAAACGAGATATTATCTAAGAGCTCCAATTTTTCCACTCCATTCCATCTGGAGGTTTTCTATCAACCTTCCCTCTACCAACTTCGTTCCAATTCGTGCTCAAAACGGTTCCACCAGATTCTTGCTGTTAACAGAATTCAATAAATTATTATTACTATTTTCTTCTATTAATTATTGCAAACTTTTTATGAAACTTTCTTTTTATTGTTTCTTCATAAAACTTTTTTTTATTGTATCTTCTTGAAACTTTTTTTATTATATCTTCATGAAACTTTTTTTTTTATTGTATCTTCATGAAACATTTTTTTATTGTATCCTCATGAAACTTTTTTTTATTCTTTCTTCATAAAACAATATTGTGCAACTTCGAAGTTTTAATTAAAATTTCTTTCTTAAAAAGAAATAAAAACACAAAAGTACAGTATGTATAAGTATATAATAGAATTATTGGAAATTTAACACTTACAAAAGATTTGTTCATAGCGCGTTTAACTTCATCTGTTCCGCTGCCGTAAATCTTTTGAAAAAGATCATTAAGAGCCGCTTCACCTTCTGTTTTTTCTTCAGCTTCCTGCTTTTCTATTTCTTTCTCCATTTTATCCCAATCGTGAACTTTTTTACTAGAGCTCGGATACTTTGGCTTTTGATCATTAGATTGTAAAATAACTAAAATAATATCGAGATTTTGTTTTAGTAACAATTTTGTTTCTACAAATCTCAAGTCAAATTAGATATTTAAAGAAAGCAGTTAATTATACAGAAATCTATATAAATTTATATAATAAAAAGCAGTTAATTATACAGAAATCTATATAAATTTATATAAAAATTTATAAAAAGAATGTTAAAGAAAACAGTTTACCATCGGGAATAGGAAGTACTTTCTTTGTTTCTTCAGCATTTCCTTCTAAATCAGTCCACCTGTGACCATCCCTTTTTTTAAGCTGAACTTCAATTTTCGATGCAAGTATTTTATGCGTGGTTTGATCAGGTACAACATGATGTGCTAAATCTATTTCCAAACTATATTCACTTTTATTTGGCAATTTAGCAGACACGCTTAACTAAAAATAAAGTTTTAATTTTGTAAAGAATTGAAGCAAAATTGAAAGAAGAGAAACGGCAATACACGAAAACAATATGTAGTAATGAATCATAAATACAGTTAATAATACTAATTGGTCAATAAATTGATATTAATTCGTTGATATTATCCAGATTTATCATATTTAGTATAGTTTTGTCAAAAAATAATTGAACAATTAAGAAAAGTTTACTCACAGAAGTTTCAGTTGCAGCAACTTTAACATTTTCCGTATTTTTCGCTAATATATTTATAAAAACATGCGTTTCTGTTTGATACCAATCATGCCTTATTTTCGGAGTCGGCATCTATAAAGAAATTCATTTTTTATCATTTAAAATGTTCATAATTTGTCGTGTTTATAATTATAAAGTATTTGAGGTTAGGAAATTATTGAACGCATAATTTGGTTAAAAACTCAACACTTACCTCGTTTTTCTTATTTTCCGGACTCCCATCTTCTTCTGACATTTTTAAAAGCTGTTTTTAGTAATTAATAAGAATATCTAAAACGTTAGAAATATAATTTTTAATGATTTTCAAAAACAAGTTTGTTTTCTAGAAAAATCATGAAACGAGTGTTAACGAACTATGACGAAAGATTCCGAACTTTTAAAAGCAAAATAATTATATGTATTGTTTTGTTTTTAATTTATTAAACTAAAATTGTGTCTTTTAATTATATTATTCCATTAGGCCTATATTTTGTACAGATAACTGTCTTTTAACAGTAATATATTAAAAGTAATATTTAACAGTATTTATTATAAGTAAATCTTTAAACCTTCTAATTGCGCAAAATAAAATATTTCAATATTATTCATGAAATAAAAAACGCTATTTTTGACCTCTTGTAGTATTAAAAGTGTTTATTTAATGTTCATAATAATAATAATAATAATGATAACATAGAATTTATTATTAAAAGTTTATTATCTTCAAACCATTGTGTGAAAAATAAAAACGGTTTCAAAAATAATGAATAGTAAAGTTGCGAATTCGATATAATAAATTTTATTACAAGTATATAATTTTTGACACTTAATTATTAAACTGCTTTCTTTAAACTACTTATAGACAATTATATTATAATAAATGCAGTTATTTATACATCTAAAAATGTAGTTTCTATGTAATAATGTAGTTTCTATGTAATAATTTAGTTTCTATGTTTTATTGCTGATGACTGTAAAATGTTTATAAACATATGGAAAAAAATAAATTAACATGTCCACACAATATAATTAAAAAACATGGTACAACATACATTTATCAAATATTTTGCTCCGGTAAAATGCGAATTCTAAAAATATTGAGACATTCTACAAAATACATTTTATAAACTGATAACATCAGTAGCCTCTATTTCATTAAATAAACGGTGTCAATTAACATTATCATTTAAAATTCGTCAAAATTTCTGGGCAACTTTTTCCCATTATTATAACATTTTTTAATTTCTATAAATTTAAGCTAAGAGAATCTGTAAAATATGTCAAATACTCAGATCCGTATACTTTCCAAGCTTTTAAATTTAATATACAAATTCTTAGATCTGTGATTTTTAAAAAGGCATAATTATTTCAAAAATTGAATCAGAATTTCGAATACTTGCAGAAACTTCTAATACTGCTAGAAACTGTTAATTGGCTCTCACTATTATTTCTTAAAATATGGATAAGTAGTTTGTATTGCTTCTATGCTTAGTAAACTTATTTAAAATTGTATCTTACATAAAAAAATGTGTACAATTATTATTTACAGAAAAGTTACACGAGAAATATGTAATTGAAATTACAGAAGACAATTATTAAAATAAGTTTACCATTTACATAATTAAATTCTATTTGGAGTTCTTGTCACCTGTATTTTTGTTTCTTAACAAAATTAAAGGCACGATTCGTAGAAAAATAGCAATATTAAATACACGGCTGACAAATTTGATACTTTAAAGCTAAAATTGTAAAATTTGCAATTATTAGGACCTATGATTTCAAACCTCTATGTTTTCGCTTCATTCTAGCGTACGGGCCAATTTCTGGATCCATTACAAAATCGTACAAGACCATTGTCCAAGAATCATGATGTGGCAAATTTTCGTAAAATTCCGATGCTATTCGTTTTACCTAATTAAAAAAAAGAAGTAATTTTTAATGAAAATTATCAATTTTATTTTACAAATTATTACAAATTACAAATTTTTATCTGTAAATTGTCTTTCCTTATTTGTATTTAAAGTCTTTTAATATTTAAAGATTACACATATTTAAAGACAAATTACAATTATTACGAATTACAAATCTATGTAAACAAATTTAAATAAATTAAAATATTTTATTAAAATTGTATTTTTAAAATTTCACCTCCGGCAATCTGGAACCAGGGACAGCTGGAAAATCGTGATGTTCGTTGTGATATCCGACATTAAATGTGATATAATTAAGAGGACCGTAGTAACTGTAAGTTTCAAATCCTTTTTTATACATATAATGTTCGGATATAAAGTGTCCTGCAACCGGATGAACACCCATTGCCATTACTGATCCAAAAATCATATAGACCAGTACTTTTCCACCTTGAAAAATTATCGCAGTGAAAATAAATTATAAATTCTCTTACGAATATGTTTAAGAATTTAAATTAGAAAATTACTTCGTACCTAGGAAATACCACACGATTGCGTCAAAAATGAGCTGAATAACCAAATTTACATATTCTAAAGTAGTTGGCACCTTTGGATACGTTATCAAAGGTCTGAAAGAGTAAAAAAACGGCTGCAAAACAACCCAAAAAAATTTACCAAGCGTGGTACAAAACAGTTTCGCTTCTAATAAAGTTGGCAGATCTGTATCTAGTTTTTCATCACCTTGGTACTAAAATAAAAAAATTCAATTAATAAATAAATAAGAATAATAAAAGTCTAATACATATAATAAGTATAATATAAGTCTAATATAAGTATAATATAACATATATATATATATATATAATATAATAAATGTAATATATTACAAATAATTTTCAAACATATAGAAAATAAATGCAGTAAAATACATACACGATGATGCTCGAGATGATATTTTTTAAAACTAATAGAAATTGGAATTCCAATTGGCAAGTTCGCGAAAAAACCAAATAATTTATTCGCCATGGGTCTTGAATGACCAAAGGCAAGACAATGTGCAATTTCATGAATAGCTAAAAAAGATAAATATTCAATTAATATTTATTGTCATTAATATTTATAACTATATTACTTTTTTGCAGCAAAAAGTAAATGTCATATTTTTCATAATTTACCCAACATTAACGAATGATTAATGACTCCTCCAAAGCAATATGCGAGTAGAAAAAGCATAGGATAGCTTAAATCTTTTACTATAAACATTGATGCGAATTGGATTAAAACCATTCCTGTAACTACCCATTTAAAATTAGGATCATAACCAAACAACTTCTTAATTTGAGGATATTTTTCTGTAAAAGAAAACACGTATTAATGTTTTTTAACAAGGGCACAAGAAATTTATTTTAAAAAAATGCATAAAGCACAAAAAAAGTCCAAAATCGCATTTTATAAAAGTAAATGTAAAATGTGTAAAAATTCTATGAACAATTCATAAAAGTAAGGAAGACTATCTTTTTCTTGTGTAAATATGTATGAAAAATAAATTTTTGTGATTAAACACTTTTTCTATCTACAATCAGGTAAGTGTTCAATAAAGATAAGAATGACTAATTCTAGGCAATTCCTCACCTAAGATTATTTTTCTACGACTTGCATGTGGTTCCTCTGTATAAGTCCACTCAAAATCAGTTCTTGAAACATGTTGCCCCATTTTTCAGTTGACTGCTAACAAAAGAAAATTAAATGTCACTGTAAATTGTAGGCATGCAAGTTCACCGGCAACAATTACTTATGGGAAAACAGGTTTTTTTGTCAATTACGTGACCGGTGTCAGTTAAAAGTCAAGGTGACATTAGCGTGTTTGTATTCGTTGATTAAATATACAATTAAATAGACAATATCACACTTTGACACTTAGTTATTTAATAATGTACAAGTACACGAAGAAACAGAAAATTGAAAGGTAATAAAAATATTAAAATTATGCTCTTTACGTTCGTGTATATGAAAAACTGTCAGAAAAGTGAGGTTATCAGGCAAAGACGCGTAATAAATAGAAAGAACTGACCAATGAATGGATTCGTTTTATTTATTGGTTAGTTTGCAGAATCTGGGCCAATGAGATTCGGTTTCACAGGAATTTTAAAAAACGGGATTGGTTAGTCAGTGATGGACAAATTATATCTGGACAACTTCTTTTAGTCACGTGTCTTGTTTTGACGTTTGACACAACTGACAGAAGAGTGTCAAATTTGTTTTAATTAGTAAAAATGGTAGATGAGTGTACGAAAAAAACGTTAAGTAGTATTCCTTTGCTGCAAACTAAAGCAGGACCTCGTGAAAAAGATTTATGGGTTCAAAGACTGAAGGAGGAATATCAAGCTTTGATAAAAGTAAAGTGTCCATATGGCTCGTATTTCTAACCTAAAATCTGTTCAATAATGTTGAATTAATTGATTTTTATTAACAATACTATTAACCTATTAACTCTCAATTTCAATTGTATCAACAATCCAATTGTTTCGTTTATTTTTGTTACTTTTATAATCGATTTCAACTGTTTTTTCTATTGTTTATCGTACTCTCGTATTTTATTTATCTTGTTTTTCTGTATTCGATTTAATTATTGCTGTAACGCTTTTATTTTTGTTAATAGTATGTACAGAATAACAAATCAGCAGATAATGACTGGTTTCGGCTGGAGTCGAATAAAGAAGGCACCAAATGGTTTGGAAAATGTTGGTACATTCATAATTTATTGAAATACGAGTTTGAAGTTGAATTTGACGTAAGTAGATAAAATGAAGGTATTAATAAAATTAATTTATATTAATTTACTTACGCTAAAAGTATATTTAATTATTCATAAATATATACATTTATTTTGGGTTAACCTTATTTTGATTTAAAATTTAGTTTACCTTAATAGTTAAATTTACTTTAGATTCCCGTTACGTATCCAACTACTGCTCCAGAAATAGCTTTACCCGAATTGGACGGAAAAACTGCCAAAATGTACAGAGGAGGCAAAATTTGTTTAACAGATCATTTTAAACCTTTGTGGGCAAGAAATGTTCCAAAATTTGGAATTGCACATGCTATGGCACTAGGTGTAAGTATTGAAAATTTATTTTTTACCCTTAAATGAATCTAATTTATTTATTTTACATAAATGAATAAATTCCTTAAATGAATCTAAATTTCGTTTCCATTTTGTTTAAAACAAATAATAATAAATTCATAATAAATTATCTAAGATACTTTTTTCGTATTTAAAAAAATTGAAACTTATTTTCAGCTCGGACCATGGCTTGCTGTAGAAATTCCTGATCTGATTGAAAAGGGTGTTATAAGTCATAAAGACAAGGTAGATCAAGAGTAATATTTTTGTTAAATCTATTATCAACTGTAAATATAAATTCAATTTTTCTACTGTATACTTTTTCCGATCAATTAGCAATAATAATTTACCTTTCTACTGTAACGCAAAATATATTTTACAATTTATACAAACTTTATACAATTATTTATATACATTATTAACAAAATCTACTATTTGTCATCATCTCCGAGTTTAATTTTCTTCGTTTCTTTTATGATTTGGTCAAGCTTGTCGATATCTTTCAAAGATATTTGTCCAGTACCTCTTTCCAGAGGTTTTGGTTGCGACGGATGTGGTTTCCAGCCAATCATATAAATAATTTGAAAAGTAGCAGGCACATATTTTGATCCGTCTTCTTTCGTTTTGCCGTACAATTCACTGTAAATTGCAGCCGCAGCGTTCATCGTGTCTCGATTTAAGCGTACTTTGCGATTCCTTGCTGCATTATTTTCAGCCATTCCTAAAATTAAATTATATTTAATACAAATATAATAAATATTTAATATAAATTATATTTATAATTATATTTGGATAATTATATTAAAATAGAAACTAAATTTAAAAAGCTGAATTTGACCCCAAAAACTCCAAGAAGTGAACTTGGAAATTTAAAATTCATTTTCGAATTAAATTTAAAAGTTCAGAACTTTGGAGATGTTTTGAAAGTAATCTAAATCTTTGGAGATAATTGTAAAAAAAAGTGATAATAAAATGAAAATGTAAGTAAACCTTTTAAATCCCACATAAGTTCGAACATTGTCGGGTAACCGACAACAATTTCATCGGTGTCTATTGTCAACATTGTGAATCCTGCTCTCGTTAAAAGACTTCCTATGTCTCTGACCTCCGCAAAAGGTGATATATGAGCTCCTACTCCACCTTCTCTTTCTACTTCGGCTAATTGTAAAGCACCTCTGTCGATAAAAATTTATAAAAATAATAATTGAAAATAATCATTAATGAAAATAAATTCGTAAATGAACGAAATTTATAAAAGTACTGTAATTTGAATATAAATGATATGAAAAATAATATAATATAAAAAATATGAATTTACTTGTTACTAAATACTCTATAAATATAGAATAAATATTTGTCCTAAAATGTACTCTTTTAAAACTAAAAATTACCTTAGTTCGTAAAGAGTATCTCCACCAAACATGGCACCAAGAAAAACACCATCTGGTTTTAAACAATTAAGAATTTTACTAAAACATCCAGGAAGATCGTTAACCCAATGCAAACTTAATGAACTAACAACTAAATCTAAACTATTAGATTCAAGTTCAAAAGTCTCTTCATCCATAACACGTTTATTAACTTTAATTTCCTGATCCGTAACTTTGGCTTGCTCCAAAAAACCAGGACTCATGTCAGATAAAATTAATTCCTCTATTGAGTCACTAGACATGTTTTTTGCGATGTGACCTCTTCCACAACCTAAATCAAGGGCTTTTTTAAATTTTCTTTTCACATCAAAGATTTTATCTGCCAATCTATAACCTACTTCGTCTTTGAGATAATCATAAGTTTCAGGATCTGGCAATTTGGCTGCTCGTTCTCGTTGAAGTAATTTCGATTTTCTGTCAAACACATTCATCACACTATTTGCCGGCAAGGCAAAATTATTTTTTGCAGTCTTAAAATTCCGTAAACATAATATTTGTTGATGTAATATTTTTGAAAGCAGGTCGTTTAGGTTGGATTGTGCCTTGCTCCGATTGATATTTGACAGCCGAGTGCAAAACGAAGGTTGACACAATTTTAATAACATGATATTAATAGAGTTGGAAACTTGAATCACTAAAAATAATGTTGTAAACGTTGTAAATGTTTTTAATTCAAAAACTTGATTTATTTCTTCTTCTAGACAAAATAGGTTAAGTTTTTGCCACGGTTGCCGCCATTCTTGAAATACATTGGCCCCCGACTATCGAGGACTGGGATTGTTGAGACGTAATGTGCAAAATAGAATGCATATGTTCAGGCGCATTTTACTTCTGGAATGAAAAATAAATTATTTTGGAAATGAATATCAAGTTATAATGAATAAATAGTAAATAATGTAATAAATAAAAATATTTAGCAAATAATTTTGTGAATCTTAATATAAAAGTATTGATTTATAATTCATAAAAAAATCTATGTATAAAATAAAGTTAAAAAGAAGGAAAAGAAGAAAAAGAAAAAAAAAACAGAAAGTATAAAAGAAATTTTTAAATGTTTCAAACATTATAAAAATCTTTTAAACATTCATACTAAACATTCCTCTTAAACGAACATATTGTACATTTTATATTATTTGTTCGCTTTTGTTTTAAAAATACAATTTATCTATTGAATTGTTTTCAAACTGTTACAGTGAAAAAAATAGGATAATAGCTTCATTTTTTAAAAACAAAAGTAGTTAAAAAGAATCGAAATGATTTTCTAAATTTAAAAAACAATTTAAACAACAATAAAGATTTTTAAAGTTGATTTAATATTTATATTTTTAACTTTATATTCTCGAATATTCTAATTGTTGCTTTTTTTAGAAAATATAAAATATAAAGTAATCATTATTAATTAGAAAAATATAATGCAATTTTGATTTATTAAACAAAAATAAATTCAAAATTTAATATTAATAGTTAAAATATTATTAATTGCTACATTTGAACGTTTTACGTAAATAAATTAAAGTTTTTATTTTTATTAAGATTAAATAAAATAAAGTATTAGACCAATCTGTACGCAAGCCGATGTGGATTCTAGGAACATTTGTTGCTGTAGGTTGCTGCGATCGTAAAATCTTACAATCATTCCAGTGATTCCCCTCACTTTCTCACATGCTTAAATATACATTTTTATAAATTAATAAATTGCAGCAACCTGTAAACAAAAATGCAAAAATTGATTAGATTATTATTTTTAAAAAATTATTTTTTTAATTTTTAATAAGTTATAATTTTTTAAAAATTATTTTTAAAAAAATTGTTATATTGAAAAATATCTATTAACATTCATATTAAGATTAACAATAACATTATTTTAAAACAAATTATAATTAATTTTCATTAGACAAGATGAATTTATTACTCGGTTGTATTTTAATAGAAAATAATCTATTATAAATAATAGAGGATATTTTATCATAGATAATATAAGAATTTATTTTTATTTTTTATATATTCTTCTATTATTATAGAATTATTTTATTATATTATTATAGTTTTGAACAATTTGTTTAAATAAAAGAAAATTGAAACAAATAAAAGCAAAAGGAATAAATAATAAAAATTGAGCAAATTTTCTATAAGAATTAAAAATATTGAAATACATTTACGATTAGAAAGATAGCCAATCGAGAATTTAGATTTAAAATTTAAACAATTTAAAAAAAGGACAACTAATTGGAAATTATGTTTATTAAAAATAAACTATAAAACTGTAATTATTATAATTAAACTATAATTAAACTGTAATTAATTAAACTTAAAAACTGTAATTAATAATTAGAAACTATAATTACTAAAGAAATTTTATTCTTATTTATTGATTAGATTTTGTTTTTGTAGCACGTTTTCGAAAACTTAAATTTAATTTTCACAAGGATGAAACAAATTAATGACGAATCATAAATAATATTTTTTCAAACATAACGAAATTGTTTTTAATTAACAAGGCCCTCGAACAATTGAAAATACAAAATATTGATAAGTTTCAAAAGGCTTCGATTTTTATCCATTTTTTCCCCTAATTTAAGATTTTTTTTTCTTTTATTGTTTTTTAATCTATTTAGATCATTTTGACTTTAAGAAAATTTTCTTTTCAGGGTGAGCATTTTTCGTTTGTTCTTTTTTGCAAGTATTTTTCATCTTACTATCGAGCAATCGTATAATTTTACGGCGGTGTATATCAATAGCGTGCAAGACTTAAGAATGTTTTTTCTCCATGACCGCCTCATTTGATGGGGCACCATGACAATGGCAGGTTGTAAAAACTTCTGTTAAATTGTCCCACTTTGCCATGTTCCCTCCAAGCGTTGAATGGAATGCAATAACTTTTAATTTATCGTTGACTTCAATTGCCAACGCACATTCAAATTCAGACAGTATTTGTACTCCTCCACAAAAATTGTTTTACAGTAACAAAATAGTTTATCCCATCTTTTTTAAATTTATTTTAACGTTCTTTTAATTGCAAATTATTTTCCGACGAAATTTACTTTCTGAAATTGTTTAGAGCAGCCTAAAATCTTGAAAGATATTTTACAACCAAATATTCAAAAAGCTCTTTAAAAAGTATTATTTTAAAGCTTTATTAAATAAAATTTAAAATATAAGATTTACGACTGAATTACTGCAAAATTTAAAATAGGTTACAACAATTAGCTATTTTAATAATTTAATTCAGCAAACATAAAATCATTATTTTCTATACTTTTTATGTTAATTTAATTCTTATAAATTTCAACACAATTTGATTTTCTTAATACAAATTAAGTGTCAATTTTTCTTTAAACATGGATATAATTTTAACATTTTATCTGTAAGATTATTAATAAATTAACAATCGATTTCTATATTTATTTTTGTTTCAAGTAATGGAAATTTGTTTTGCCGTGCTACGAAAACATGGATAGTGGAACCTGAGGCAGTAAATTTTTACAATCATTATAAAGTCGAAAGCAGTCGCCTTTTTCGCTATTAGAATTACAAATACAGCTCATCTTTATAGGTATTCAGTCTTTTGGCACGCGCCCTGGGCACAAAATTTTACCACAGTAATGTCTGGCATTTCGCGAGAAATTACTGGGTTCCAAGCTTTAAAAGTGGACCCGCGGATCGTTTGTTTGAGCCGACTATTTCAGCGACTTTATACCTGTTATTCCATTCCATTTTCTGACAAGAGTTTAAACTACAACTTTACGGATATTGTTACTTTGTCTGGTCCAACAAAAAATATAACTTGTTAATTAAAAAAAAGATCCGTTATGTTTGAAAGAAAATTATTCTTTTTCGAATTTATGCTCTCAAAAGCTAATTTAATCAACCATTTGCATAAAAATGAAACTAACCAGTTATTTCGTAATTTTCTTTTCATAATTGAAAATTGCCTCGAATTTTTTGTTTTGCAAATTTATTTAATTCAAAACTGCTTTGTATTACCTTAAAATACGTAGTATCTGTTGTTTTTTATGAATCCAAAATGCAAAAGCTTTCAGAAAAGCCTTTTCCACGTGAATATTTCAATCTGGAATTTGTTTCTGGCTTCTCGTTATCGTCGTTTCTAAAACTGCACTGCACCTGAATATAAAAGCAAAGTAATATAAAAAACATACAAATCTATATCTATATTCTATTTTATATTGAATTATACCAAAAAATAGTCGTTTGTTTGTAGAAATTTGTATTTAAACGCAGGAATTTTTTTAACTTTGAGGTTATTTTCACTACTTTTTTAGAAATGCTCTCTATTTACATGTATTTGGTTACTTATTTGTATTATTTAATGTATTTTTCAACTAATTCTACTAATATTCAATTTTTTACTTTATCATTTTCATTCTAAAACAATGGTATAAGTTCATGTATGAAATTTATTTTAATTATACATTTTAAGTTTAGTTTCACTATTATTCTATTCTTAAATGATTAAATTCTTTTTATTTTCATTTATTAACAATAATTCTTACCTGATTAAACTCCTTACTTTAAACTTGTGCTTATTAGCAAAAATAACAATATTGTCTTTATTTTTTATTTTCCTAACCTCAACATGGAAAATTGATGTGCTCATGAAGATGTGCTGTATATTTATATTGATTTTTTTTAAACAATCACTTTTTTTGTACTATTTTTTTAACAATAACGAGTGGAACTTTTCTTTGTTTAATATTACTGTTGTCAAATAATCAAATATAAGAATTGCAACCTGCGATTGCAACCTAAACAAATATTTTCACCCTTTTAAACACTTTGCAGTTTGTTCATTTCTCTTGTATCTATTTATTCACTTCATCAATTAATAACTTAATCAAAATATAATTTAATAATTAAAGGAAACTATTAGTTTTTTATACTAAGAAAAACAAAACATATGACAAGCAAAGGGATGTAACACTTTGAAATTGCACCCACAAAAATGTCCACAGCAATTAACTAGTTACATCAGATGAATTTTCATGTATAATTACAAAAAATATCTTTAATTTTTATTGTTTCTTAATAATTTCTTTTAGCTTTTCCAAATATAAAAGTATATTTGCCAATTATGTTTGAATTATATCTTTTATTTGAATTATACCGCCATGAAATAGACGCTACCATCTAGGGATTTTTTCAGGGTTGGTGACAATGTAAAGTACTAATAAGTGTTGCCAAATGTTCTAATTGTTAAAGAAGAAGCATGGTGAAAATATTCCTTTGTGTGTGAAGAAAATTAATTAATAAAATCTATTAAAATCATCAGCATCTGCTCATGATTAGTGAAAGTTTTGTGCTCAAGAGCTTCAAGGATAATTGGAGGAGGAAATCATCAAGAAAGTTCAACAACAGCTTTTATTAAATGTAAGTATTTGAACAAAATTCACATTTTAATCTCAACACGTGGCTGCAAAGATTCTTCTTGGTTTTTTCATAGTTTTTTCTGTACAATTGTGTAAATTCTTACACATTGTCATTAAAATGATTGAAATTATCGAGAGTTTGTGAAATAATTTAATAAAAGTTTATATTTTCTTCAATAATCGGTGAAATATCAGTGAAATGTGCTTCTCAAAGTTCGCGTCATTATTGTAGTGTTCATAAAAATGTTTGTAATTGTTAAAAGTTTTTGAAACAATTGAATAAAAGTGATTTTTTGAAAACAATAAATTATTTTGCCCATGGTAAGACATGTGCATCACAAGTGCTTCGAAAATTGGTGAAAAGAATAAGTGCGTTTTCATACCTTTTACTCAAAATTGTATTGAATTTTATTTTAGCACATAAAATTATTATTCATTCATTTTTCTTGAAAGAAAATTAAGGAAAATGCGAAAGAATAAGACAAGCTTTTACTACTATCTTGTGTTAAAACAGTATAACAAACTATTTTCAGTAAAAGGTGCGGAATTATTAATTTTTTTAATTTGTTTAAAAATAGTTTTATTTTTTATTAAAAATGTACATGCATTTTAATAATTAATAAAGCATTTAAAATTCAGTTTTAAATTATAAGTTAAAATAAATTCTAAATTGTTATAATTATTTTCATTTTAATTAAAATAAATTAAAATGAATAAAAAAATTTAATTTCATGTAATTTAAATTATATTTATTAAAAAATGTTCCTTATATTTGTTTTTTTTTCTAGAGATCTTCAATTCGAGCTTCGTTGCGGCCAAAGAAGTGAGGGGATTCACACAACTGAAGTAGAATCCTTCAACCATCAGCCACAAATTCCACTAGGATCTTCCGTGGCTGTTGTAGCTTCAACGAGAGAATCTGCTTTCGATAAGTACTCTATTTTTTATTTTTAACAACATAGTGACAACAATGATATAAATAAAATAATTTAATATTAATAAAAAATGTCATTATTAATACCAAATTCAATATTTATATCATTGTCTATTTTTAATTAGTTTAATTTTTTTCATTTTAATTTAATTTTATCCTTAAAATTTAATCTTTTAATTATATAAACAATAAATAAATTTGTAAAAATAATTAATAAAAAATTTAATTTATACAATGTTTAAGTGTTGCATAAGTATTTTACTTTCATTTTTTCGTTTCATTGCTTTCAAAAGATACAAGTTTTCTAAAATGATAACAATTTTAAGGATGAACTTTGTATTCATTTTATTCTGTTTAAAAAAATGTTTAATTTATTCCTTTGTTTCCTAAATTCTTCTTGAATCATTTTTATCAAACATTTATAATTATTTGCAATCATTTTAAATTTTCATGTTAACAAATTATATTTAATTTTTAAATTTAATTACTCTTGGATTCAATTTTTTATATTGGTTCATTTTTAAAATCCAATTAATAGTTCTTCAATATTTATTTAGTTTGTCTTTTGCTTGAAAAGAAATAACAAATTATTTATTGAAAAAGTGGAACGTAATTTTTTATTAATTATTTGATTGTAAGGTTTTCTATATTTTTACTGTGTACGATTAATAAAGACATAAAAAATCCCATCTTTCTTTCCATATCCCTTTCCATCTTCCTAAGTTGGCAACTGCACACACATGTAAGCTGTGGTTGTATATCTTTACTGTTTTTTTATCTGGTCGGTGTGCGAAAATATTTTAAAGTTTGTGTCTTGGTGTAAATCAAGAAAATACGGTTTTTAAGTATAGTTTTAAAATTTTGAATTAATAAATAAAATCCAACTTAAAATTCAATTTTGCAAAGCATTTTGTAAAACTCTCAACGTTTACAGTGAAATATCTTAGTTACATTAAAACATTTAATTTAATTTTAAAATTTAATTAAAAAAAATTATAAAAAATCTAAAAATTTAATTTTCAGTAACTTATAACAGTTTGTAATTTTTCTCCGAGCGTATCAAGATTTTTCATGTTTACATTTTAACATTTTCTCACTTTGAAACTACGCGTAAGATATAATTAAGATAAAATAATTAAATACAGTCGAAACTCGTTTATATTTGCTGAAGGGCATTTGGATACTAAAAAAATCGGATAATCGGAAATTTAAGGAATATTGAATCTTCGAAACAAATTATCAAATAGAAATTTATTTTACAACTGTAAAAACAATTTCAACTTTTTAAAACCTGCGTTAACAAATATTCATGTAAGAAATAGTTACAAAATATTTGTAAAAAAATCAAAATTAAAGATTGAATCTCTGAAAATAAATAGAATCGAATTGAGTATTTAAAAAAAATAAAGTGATTCGAATAATCGCGAATTGAATTTTCTTATAATTATCAAAAATTAAACGAAATCAAGTCAATTGTAATTAAATTAAATTAAATCAATTTAGAGTTGATTTTTTACTAAAGAATTTTTAACTTTAATGCTTTTTAATTAATTTTAATTAATTCTCAAAATAATTATAGTGTGTGAGTGAAATATAATTTTTGGAATCTCAAGAACTCAACTGAAGGTATGTGCTCTTGAATACTACAAAATTTCTTATTTGCTTTTTACTGTGAAGTTGTGCATGACTTCCCAGTTAACCGTGGGGATCAAATTGATCCAGAATTGCGAATCAAAACGTTGCATATTAACATCTTGATTCGCATTTCTGGATCAATTTGATCCTCACGGTTCACTGTGTTGAAAAAGAATTTTGGTCACTATGTTGTTCCATATTTAATAATGTTATGTTTTATATTTATATTATTTACATTATTACTATCTGTTGATGTCAAAAAATTAAGGAAAATGATTTTGAATTTAGGGAATACAAAAATATTTATATTGAAATTGATCTTTTATTTTTACAAAATAATTATAATCTATTATTATAAGTATAGATTATAATTATTTTAATTATTATTAACAATAATAATTATAATAATAATAATTATTATTATTATTATTATTATTATTAACAGGGTGTTTACTAATCGAGTAATTTATTAAAATTTGAGAAATAAGTTTTGTTCCTGTTTATGAATAAAATGTTTTTATAAATGGTTTCTACTTTAATTTTTTTAAAATTAAAATGTACATTTAAAAATATTTATTATTTGAATTTTAGATTTGTTAATTCATTATTAATAAATATTCTATAATCACTATTGCAACAATTAGTCTGAATTCTGTCATTTTAATTTTATAATAAGAAAAGTTCATATTTTTGTTATACTTTGAAAAATATGTACTTAATGAATAATTATATATGTATAAACTTGAAAAAAAGTTAAACAAAACTACTCGAATGCTGTGTTAACACTATATTTTCGATTTTTGTTGAAAAAAATTAGTAAACACCCTGTGTATCATTTTATCTAAATTTTTAAAATAATTTGTTTTATGCTCGAATTATGCTCTAGAATTTTAATTATTTGAATGTTAAATGTTTTATTAAAATGAAAGTTCTTTTTATACTCTTAAGATATTTGTCACGCGGATGTCGTGTTTGAAAATCCTTAAAAAAAATTTCTTCATTTTAAGCGACAGTATTCTGAAAAATATTATCTCTTATCAACTAATTTTATACAGTGTTGGCCAATTTTAAAGTACTTACTACCTCTTTTAAAATTTTTTACCAGTGTTATTACATCTCTATTCCTTTGTTCAAAATCATTTTCCAATGTTATACATTATTGCGATCGGTTCAATCAATTACCCGCGCTGATGTTAACAAAAAATAATTAAAATTTTTCCACATTTCTACTTTTTGGCGGTTTTTTTCTCGGCATAATAATAATGAATTTAACTGAAAAACTGAATTAACTTAATAATACTAATGAATTAAATGGACGAATTTGTTATCAGCCGAATTATTGCGAAAAATATATATTATAGATATAATATATTTAAAGATATAATATATTTATAGATATAATGATAATTAATGTAATTGTTAATAAAATAGTTGATGGCCCTTTTAAAAGTTGTAGCAAATAACTATTATCGTAATAGATATACGACTTTTAGAAAGTTTTTAGTTAGCTGTTAGGGAATTTTCAATTTACATAAATAGACGGACGAGCCTCGGTTGCAGAAGGTGCGTTAGCCAACTATGCAAAGGAAGGTTTAAAGCTGCAGTAATTATTGAACAGGACGAGCCTGTCGAGCACATTCGACGTTGCTGTAAATCCCTTCTGAATTTTGTTTTACCTTCAACCTCGTGTTGGTTTTCACTGTCAGACAGTAAAGTTGCACACCTGTTTGCGTCTCGGTTTCCGCGGATCCGGACCAACAGTTTAATTACATTCTGGTCCTTGTCCACCCATAACGAGGAAAAAGCCTCAAACTAGTTTAACAGTTGCTTACACGTGTTTGTCGGTATACATTGTACGGTCGTCTTTGTCAAAAAGACCAACTGGTTTTCTACAAACGAGACCAGCAGATCAATCCCTGTAGTAATGCTCTGAACATCCAATTCTACAAACTTTTCTCATTACATTACCGGCTCCCTGTAGATGTAGTAACAAACTTTTTCTTGATTACAAGCTAGTCTCGTTCCGCTTTTATAGCTTCGGAAAGCTCTCAAAGTCAATTTCCAACAAAAATTATTTTCAGATTTTCATTGCGATTTACATTTTAGTCAATTCGTGAAAATATGCCTCATTTTTTTAAATTTTTTATTCAATAAGTAATGTGTTTTTAATTTACTCTAATTAGAATTTTTACGGTTGTGCTAAAGACGTTAATGTTAACGTGGACTGAAATAATTTTAATAAACAAGTTTTATCACATTATTATATTTATATTAAGTTTATTATCTTCATTAAGGAGCTAATTAACTTAATTTTGAATTGAATAATGAGATCATTAAAATCGAAAACTTCATTTAAGAGTATAGTATAGTGAGTATCGTATAGTGGATTCAAAATAATTGCGAGTGAGAAAGAGCAAGAATTTTTTGTTGAATAATTTATTACTAACTTTCAACTTGTTTTTTAATCGCTTTTTCAAATATTAATTTATTAAGATTTTTAATTTAGTATTGTAAAAAATTGAAATTTGTTGAACGGAAAATTTGGAAGGGAAGAGTCGCCTAAAAGGGCCTAGCACCTACGGTGGCCACCCTCCGATATGTGTGAATTAAAGGCAATTTATAAACAATTCTTGAATATGTAGTTGATACGCTTATATTATAATTAATGCAAAAGTATTTTTCTGTAAATTGTACATACCTGCAAAATTTATACAAAAAATCATTTTTCACATTTTTGGAAAATTGACTGCGTTCCTGAAATTATTTATGTATTTTCTTTTTTTTTATTCGATTTGGAATAAAAGAACACGAATTTAAAAATAACTTCTAAACACTACACTTTTCTGTATCAATTGGTTTTATCATAAAATTTGCATCAATGTATATATTACGAGAAATTATCTCGTACGTAATATATAATTATTATTAATTATTAATGCAAAAGTATTTTTCTGTATATTTAAGGTAAATAAAAACAATTAGAGGAAACAATCATTTTAGTACTTTAAACAATGAAGTATAAACTAATTTTAAATCTCAAAATTTTATCAATTAAATATTATTTATAAAGTAAGTGTTAATCTAACCTCAAAGAGCATTTAATAATGTTTAAAAAAATCTCAGACTTATTTTGATTGACATCTATTATATCAAATCTCAATTTATATTATTTTTCATAAAATTAAAAAAACTGTAGTTTTTTAGTTTGATAGTTATAACTATCTGGAAAAAAAGCAATTCATCTAAGACGGTCCCCATGAATGTGTACAGTACTTTTTGAAAAAAATATTAAACAAATGAAGTTATATGTTAATTATTATGATGAATTTATCACTCAGTAGTATAATATTGTTAGTTGAGAAAATTATCAATCTGCCTGAGTCAAATAAAGAAAAATAAAGAAAAATAAAGGAAAATAAAGGAAAATAAAAGAAAAATAAAAGAAAAGCACTCTTATTTACGTTTCAAAATTGAAAGTTGAATAGTTATAAATGTTTGTTCTGAAAATGTCCTGGAATTTTGAATGAGTTTTTCAGTAAATATGCTCAATAATTATTCAAAGAGGGTGTCAAACAATAATAAACATACACTGTTTTTTATAATTGTAATGAAGTAATTCATAACTTTTTGCAACACGTGGATGGTGTGCCGTCTTAGACGGATTTCCCCTATTAAAAGAGTTTAATCTAAAATTGACCTTTTCCACTAATTGTAAGCAATCAACTCGCTAAAAAATCTTGCTCTTTCTTTCGACTTTTCTGAAATTTTTCACAAGTCATGAGTTATATCAACATGAAATTTTTTATGTATGCCTTTATTTAGTCTTATGAAGGCGGTATGCATGAAATATTGGCACGCCTGTATGTTTCGGTGCGGTAGTTAAGAGGCAAAGAGCTTAAAATGTATGCGAAGCGCGGGTATTAAACGGTCGCTATGATACACGCACGGGACGTAGGAAGCGGTAACGAACAATCAGCGGCGCCCGTTACAAACGTGATTTTATGTTCCAATTTGCAAACACGACGTTAAATGCCCCCTGATGCTGGAAACCACATTTAAGGAGCGGCCACAGCACGTTTGCATCTGCAGTTGCCCATGGCAACCCTGCAAGAATAAAGGCCAACGCACAATGGCACAGCCTATTCTAAACTTTGAGAGAGACAGAGAATTTTCCGTCCTTATTGCTCTTACAGTGTTGCCATGTGCACAGGGTTCAAATTACATGAGTTTTCTACGGTTGTATACTCTTTTTTTAAATATACTGTAAGGAGAGTCCAGAATTTGTGGTTTTAGGTTAGGTTATGTTATCAACGTCGACACGATGCTTTCACTGTCCTTGTTACTCTTTTTGACAAAAATTAGAGTAACAAAGACAGTGAAAGCGTCGTGTTAGCGTTTGAAACATAACCTAAAACCACCTATTCTGGACACTCTTGTAGTTTAACCAGTAGGCTACCGGAAAACCTATATTTAGGCTTAATTGTTGGATTTGTCAACCTTAACATTTCTTATGGGCATTGAATAAAACTACATAGAAAGAAACTCGCTGAGTAGAAATTTTCTAGTGGAAAATAGGAAGGTTTTAATGGCCGGGACTGTACATAGTATTAATGTCTTGTCCTCTAGAGGGATCTAGTAAGTTGAAAGAACGGCACAATATGATTTACAAAATTCTTGGCACTTAAACCTGTAGTTCCTTGTGTCATGTGCAACAAAAAATACAAGAAATACGCAGTTATTTCGAGTTACTAGATTCCCCTAGAGGACAAGTAATGAATCTAAGTGTAGTACAGTCGCGGCCATATATGCCTTTACATTTTGTCACTAGAAAATTTCTACTCAGCGAGTTTCTTTCTATATATTTTTATTCTATAACCATATGAAAAACTACATAGATAGAAACTCACAGAATAGAATTTTTCTAGTGACAAAATGTAAAGGCATATATGGCCGCGACTGTACACATTCCGAGCCCTGCATGAACGTGCAACAGGCGAGCTGTGAACGCTCCTTCATGTGGCCGTAGTTAGCAATAGTAGGCCTTTATACCTAGGCCCTTAGTAGTTAGTGGACGCCGAAGCCGAACTGCCGAACCAGGTTTAAGTCCTAACAATTGCTTAAATTGACCACACCCAGTCCACAAAACCTAAAGAAGAAGAAGAAGAAGGCTTAACCATCAAGTAGAAAATAGTAAAAAAAAAATATAATCTTTGGAGAAAGCTGAAAGGTAGAAGAAAAGTTTCCTCGGAAATTTAATGGTACAGTAAACAATGAATTACTGCCTCCGTAAAGTGTGCTACACTCGATCAACATGTGAGTAAATTACTACTAGTAAATTTAATGATTTATTTGTATTTTAATTGTCAGATAGTGAATATTAAAACTAATTATTGTATTATAATTTCATTGAATTTTTTTATTCTTTAATGCTAATTGAGGTGTCACTTATTGTAAGTCACAAGTAAAGAAATAAATAATCAAGCAAGTAAAAAAGTAAAATATGTGTGTAGATATTGTAAAATTTATCATTGTTAAAAAGACATATTTTTTGCGTGCAAAGGAAAATAATATCAACTCGTTTTTCATTAAAATGTTACGAACATGGTACACAGAAAGTAGAATTTAGAAAACTAAAGAGTTCTCAAAAAAGTTAATTTCCATGAAATGAAGTTGTAACGCGCCCTGGAAAAGGGACCTTAGAAGATGAAAATTGTAGGTTAAGTTTGATGGTAGTTTTAACATGATTAAAGCTTCTTTTCTAATTGTCTACATTCAAAAACAGTTTTGAAGTTTGTCTTCATATTGAAAGACTATTTATGATTGTATAGAGAATTAGAAAAGAAGTTTTAATCATGTTAAAACTAGCATCAAACCTAACCTATAATTTTTTTCTTCTAAGGTCTCCTTCTGAACGCTTCACTAATGTTTTTAAGATTTCCGCGAAGTGCAAAAACGTTTAAAATATTTTGAAATTCTTTATATAGTTATAAATATTTTTGATTTTATTATTTTGAATTCGAAGGATGATCAATTTTTATTTAGTGTAAATGAATTAGTGTACCATGAAATAATTATATTGCACCACCGCAATGTGGTTCTTTGTTTTTGTTTGAAATCGATAATAATAGAGAAAGAAATCTCTCTTAAGAAAGAAGAGACACGTTTTCCCCATTGCGGAATATAATTTACATAAACCATAAACATCACTATCGAACAATAAACGTAAATAATTACCTATATTCTTAAACCGTCGTAATAAATTTCGTGCATCCGTCCTTATGCTCCGCTCAACTGAAGGTTCGTCCGTTCTATTCTGTCGTTTTAACATTTCTTCTTTTCTCTAAAAATATGTTTATTTTTTTTTATTTTTAATTACTTTCTGATCAAAATGTTTCTCTAAAAATTCGATAAAGATTTTTTTAATTTTCATCTAATTGGTTTTGTTATATTTATATATGTCAAAAATTCCATTCCTTTGTGATATTTACTCTAAATTCAACATAGAAATTACAAGACTTTTATCAGTAAATTCCCAATGTTTTATTTAAAATTTAGAAAACTAATCAAAATACCTATGAATATTGAAAATATTCTGAATGGAATAATATTTATGGAGCAGGATGATTTTATTGAATTGTTATTTAAATTATTTTTGATTTTTTATATTGTTTATAGAATGCGCAATGTCTATTAATTTAATTTCTATTTCCATGACATTTGACACTTCGTAATTTTTATTACTTCAATTTTTTATAAACGTAATTATGTTGGATCGATTTCTTTAAACAGACTTTTTGTAAAGTTTTATTTCTCTTAGTCAAACTTTTTGACGCAGAATTTTTATTTATCTTATAATTGATGTCAATATTCTGCAGACGATTCATTTGAAACATTTTTCAAATTCACTCTCAATATATTGACATTAGTTTGAGGATTAATGAGAATTATGTCAAAGACTTTCAAACTGGGAAAAATTCAGATGAATGAAAATTCTTTTAAAAAAATTTGGTCGAACGAAAATTATGTTAGTTAAAAGATAGAAAATTTTAAATTAAGATACATCAAATTTGGGGAAATGCAATTTTTTTCAATGGACAATGCGCTTTTTGAAAATTTGAGTTTGAAGAATGCAGAATAAAATGGAATGTGTGCGGAAATCGGCTCGTGATTTTTTTTTGGGAAAACGTTTGTGTACGTTAACATATCACGGAAAAAATCAGTTCTTGAACATTTTTTTGAGAGTTAGATATTATTGGTCTATACCATTTTCGGAATTTATTTATAAATATGTATATGTAAAGATAAAATTAAAAAATATCTTGGACCGGAAGTCCTCACGGAATGTTTTCTTATTGTATACGTGTTTCAAAAGATGTTTTGCATGTAAGATTCATGTCTGATTCATGTCTGTGTTCTTTAATTGTAATCACGCTTAGTTTTCAGCAGAAAAGAGACTTTACACTCAATTGCCTGTAAAGTGAAATGTACACACTGGGCAAACGCAAGGGTGAGAAAAAGAGAAGTATAAATTCTGTGAATGAAAGGCAGAACAACTGAAATTTTTAGAGAATCAAAATATTTTGAAAGCGGAAGTAAATTGAATTGTTAATAATTTTTTTAAAGTTCTTTGCATTAAAACTAAGTTATAACATAACTAACATTTTTCTATAATGTTTAAATTTTTTACAAATTTAGTAAATTTGTTATTTTTAAAATACATTAAAAATCAAATTATCCGCTTAGTTTCAAATTTATTGATAAATTGTTCAATTTTGGAAGTTTAAATGAATTAAAAACCTTGCTTATCTCGAATTCATGAAAGTATCAATAGTTGTGTGATACTGCTCTTTCTTCACGGAATTGTGTGAATTCAAATGGAGTACGCTGAGTATGTGAATGTAAGTTGACAAAGATATGGGTAAAAAATCAACTGTCGAGTAAACAAGTTTTATTTTTTACTAAAAAGGAAATAAATCATATTCTTTAATAAAAAAGGAAATAAATCATATTCTTTAATAAAAAAAGAAATAAATCATATTTTTTTAATGAAACAGAAATAAATCATGATTAAACTGCAAACAATGGTAAGCGCTTTTATTATGTTTATTACAAAAAAATAAAGAAAGAAGAAAAAGAAAGAAAAAAAAACAAGAAAATTATACTCATTTCATGAAAATTTTGCTTCCACACGCACACATACACACACACATACATCTGGACATTGCCCTAAAACTTCGTATTTATGCTTTTTGGATGAAATTGAGTTGATTTAGACTATTTTTAGAAAATCGAAAATTCTTCCTCTATAAGGAAGCAAAATGCAAAAAAGTTTTCAGGAACACATTCAAATTTGCAAAAACATGAAAATATAAAAAAACGAAAATGGAAAAAAGTTTCCAGGAAAACAGCTTCTGAATATTTCGTAATTTTTCTCTTGTTTTAAATTAGAGATTACACTTCAAAGATTGCATTAATGTAAGTTTTGTAATTTTAAAATAGTTTTAACAAATTTTACAACAATTAATACTTAAATTTCTCGTTTATTGTGTCTACAAAGTCCAACTTTTGAATGTCTGATTCAGCTACTCGAAATACATTTTTTGGGTCTGTGTTATATAAATGGAAGTGAGAGACAAAATTGGTTTACTTGCGTCCGTTTACTTGCGAATAATAATAATAATTAAAAGAGTAAAATAATAATAATAACAATAATAGTAACAAGTAGAAAATTATATTCATTTCATGAACATTTCGGCTTCCTCATAGGGAAAAAGTTTTAAATGGAAAAATTAATGAAACAATGAAATCAT
>WNHD01000947.1:0-22898 GCA_011057455.1 Ganaspis sp. Gsp50
AATAATAATAATAATAATAATAATAATAATAATAATAATAATAATAATAATAATAATAATAATAATAATAATGATAAAAATAATAATAATAAACAATCTAAAAGAATGTTGATAAAATAAATCAATGCAAAATTTAATAAAAACATACTTAGATAATTTAATTGAAAATAAACTAATTTAAAAATAAACCAACAATGTATTTAAAAAAAAAGGTAACAATAGTAGATAAAAATATTTAATAAAACTTACAAACAATTAGCTTGTAAATAAAAAATAAGTTTCATTCTCTTTTAAATGTTTTTTTTTCAAAATTATCAGAAGGTCCCGGGACGATAATAAATCGTCGTGTTTGACATGCTTCCAAATTTCCTGTGAGCCTTCACCACGTGTTAAAACTATGGGAACAAAATCCCGGAAACTGGAGAGCAGTTAAGCTTCGAAAAAGGGAAATTGATGAGAACTATTTTCGGACCAAGAGAGGGAGAATAGAAATAAAAGCAATAAACAGTTCTAGTACCAATAAACTTTTTCCGGGAAGAAAAATCAATTTTCAAATTCTTTTCACAGAAAAATTTTCCATTTCAAAATAAATTTCCAATTTTATTGGCAGTAAACTTGAGAAGGAAGAAATTCTCATCGAGGATGTTTCGCCAAAGACAGATGACTCTTATAAATTTAATCAGAGCTCCGAAACCGGTTAATTTTAATTAAGTATTAATGAAGTTCCAAAACTTTCAACTCTCATTCCTCCAGAAGCCAAAAAAGGAGCAAAAACGATTTAATATAATTTCTTTATTAATTTTTTCCCATTTTGATAAAAATCAAAGAGACACAATATAAACCTAAATAAAATAATAGTAATAGTATAAAATAAACATACAATTATTAATCTACAATTAACAATTATTAATCTACAATTAACAATTATTAATCTACAATTAACAATTATTTATCTACAATCAACAATTATTTATCTACAATCAACAATTATTTATCTACAATCGAGTCTACAATTTTACAAATTATGGAAGGATTTACTCTGCAATAAAAAAACTTTACAATACAATAAATAGATAAAAAGAAAGAAATAGAGAGATGCAATAAAAAGAAAGCAAAATGATTTTGCTTTTGAATGAAAAATTAAATGCATTTTTATTGAAGAAAAGTCCCATTTGTCCGATATATTTATTTTTAAAAATAAAAGTCCGAAACGAAATTAAATTGACATTTTAACAAAAAAGTGAATAAAAAGTGATTCTAATGAAGAAGAATGAAATTTCGAGAAAAGAAAAAAAAACGAATGATCGAGTTGAAAATGATTAGACTGGGTCCCTTTTCTTAAAACTCAAGCTTCGGCTTCTTCGGTGATGCTCGAGGGAAGATAAGGTCGAGGAAGAAAAAATCAAGCCCCCTTGGTTTTCTTCTGTGACAGCTTGTATATTACGTCAGCGAATATTTGCCAGTCTAAAGATTCGAGGGTACGACTGGCATTGAAACCAGTTTTCGAGGATGGAAGTCGGAACCCCATGCCCAAGATTCGGCTCCATCTTTCACACAAGAAATTATGAACGGGAAGCCTTTTCGCAAACAAATGAGGTCATAAGTCATGTTTGCCGAACAGCAAATTCGCGAGAACTCAGAGAGAGAAAGAGAGAAAAAGAGAGAGAAAGAGATTTTCAACTGGATTGACAAATGCATTAAGCAAATTTACAGCACGATTTAAGCCACACCAATTCTTTCCCTAATTAACTTGTAAGAAATTTCAAACTTCGCTAAAATAAATCGAGCCCTCAATTTCTCAAAAGAAAATCCATTCATTCACAATTTATTAATCTCAAATTTATTAATTTCAAATGTATTAATTTCAAATTTGTTAATTTCAAATTTATCAATTTCAAATTTATCAATTTCAAATTTATCAATTTCAAATTTATCAATTTCAAATTAATTAATAATTTATTCTTCACTTTATTTTATTCGGCCAAAGTCAGGCCAAGAATATTCTAAAGAAGATTAGATAAAAAAAAGTCGAGCGATAAATAAAAATAACTAGAAAACTAGAAATTAAACTAAAAGTTTAATTATTTACTTTTAGTTATTTACTTTTACTATTTATACTTATTTACTTTTTAATTTTTAATTATTACTTTTTCATTTATTACTTTTTTTGTTTATTACTTTCTTTCTTTATTTTTTTGTATTACTTTTTGTATCACTTTTTCGAATTACTTTTTTTTATTTATTACTTTCTTTATTTATTACTTTTTGTATCACTTTTTTGAAATACTTTTCTTATTTATTACTTTCTTTATTTATTACTTTTTGTATTACTTTTTGTATTACTTTTTGTATCACTTTTTTGAATTACTTTTTTTTTATTACTTTCTTTCTTTATTTTTTTTTGTATTATTTTTTGTATCACTTTTTTGAATTCTGAATTTAATAATTCCAATTCCCAAAATTTCATTTTGCGGGTTTTACGAATTCAGAATCCAAAGTTGAAAATTTAAAAAATGGCTAATTCTGAAATTTGATTTTAAAATTGACAGAAGTAATTTTTTAGTGGAGATTTTGAGAAGAAATCTTATCGCAAGTGATTCGAGCTGACTGCAGGCTTTTGTACCCTGTCTCTCCTTTAAAAGCTCATTCCCTTTCAATTCTTGTACCCTCAGATCAGCGCTCGCGGAACTTGGTGAGAAGTTTCTACTTATGCTTATGTGAGGGCTTCGAGACGACAACGACCGCACTCTTATCGCACGTATTACATCTTCTCTCTTTTTTTTCTGCTTTTTCCACTACCCTGTCATTGACCCCAGAGCTTAAAAAACAATCCGAGCTCTCAGGAACCATTTTTTAAAAACAATCTTTCCCACTCTCATTTGATCCTAGCAAAATCAGCGCTCCACGTTTTTCTACCCTTTTACAAAAGATGTTTTAATTCAAATGGATTAATTGTAAATAGTAAATTTTCTTTCTCTTTTCCCAATGGATTTTCTTTTATGAATTGAATGGATTTTCTTTTAAGAACTCAACGAATTTTCTTTTACGAATTGAACTTTCTTTTACGAATTGAAATTTCTATTACGAATTGAAATTTCTTTTACGAATTGAAATTTCTTTTACGAATTGAACAAATTTTCTTTTACCAATTGAATGAACTTTCTTTTACGAATTGAATGAATTTTCTTTCACGAATCGAATGAATTTTCTTTCACGTATCGAATTTTCCTTCACGAATTGAATGAACTTTCTCTTACAAATTGAATAAATTTTCCACCCTACCTTGAAAACGAAAACATTTATTTCCTTAATTAAAAACGACTTTATTCTCAACAAACTTTTTTCATAATTTGAAAAAACATTTTTCAACCCTCAAATTTTCTTTCAAATCTCGAATTAAATCCTCCCGTTTCCTCTCAAAATAACGAAAAAAAAATTGTTTCCTTTACTATTTCTGATCGAATTCTTGCAGAATTTCTGCAAGAAATTCCTTAAATTCCTGATAATTCCTTAAATTCTGACAATTGACAAAGAAAGCGAAATTGTATCTGTCTTTTTGTAAATTTTGAAGCACTGTTTACGGAGAATCACGTGGCAAGTGTCAATAATGAAATGTGTCACTTGGAGTTAAGAGTCAATTGACGATGGATGCTGGATTTTTGGAGGGTGTCGAGCACGTGCAAAAGTCGCGATTCGACTAACCACTGCCGGCAAAGTTTACTCACAACACCCGAAGTAATCTCATCCTCCCGGCCTCTGGAGAGACGAGAGACTGAGAAAAAGAGAGCCAGAGCAAAATGCGCTTATAGCTTATTTAATGTAAACGTTACGTCCTCGAATTGATTCTCTCCCACGCTCACACGTTTATATTCTTCTCTCTGCAAAAAAAAGAAACTTTCAGTTTCAAGCACAAGTGCAAAAAATCAAAATGACAAACAAAACAAGTAAAAGTGGAAGCAAATTTCCATCAGGAAAAAGCTGCTCGCGATCTATTTTTGTTTACGATTTGAGGTCAATCATCTCAAATTCTTAAAGTTGCGTTTCGATTCTTCGAAGAAATCGGGATGACAAAACATGATGGATAAAAAATCGAAAAATGTTCAAAAAGAAAAAGAAAAGCAAAAAAAGAGAAAAAAGAAAAGTAAAAAAAGAAAGAAGTAAAAAAGAAAAAAAGTAAAAAAAAGAAAAAAGTAAAAAGTAAAAAAGCAGACAACAAATAAAGAAGTGAAGACGAAGAGAAAATCAAAATTTGGGAAAGGGAAATCGAAAAATGATAAAAAATGTACCTACAAAGAAAGATATTTCCGAAAAGGTATTTCAAAGACTAATTTCAAAGACTAATTTTAAAGACATTTCGTTTGATATTAGTCAAAGAGAATCATTTTAAAAATCCCCTTGAAATTTGAAACTTTGGTTCGAGTCTAAATTTAAGAAGATATAAACATTTATGAGGTACGATCTTGTAGGATTTGATTTCTTCTAAATTTATTTTAGAAAAAGCTGTAGCTAAAAAAGTGAAGAATAAATGGCTGAGAAAGCTTTCGAGGTAAACATTATTTTTGCAAATTTTGTTATTCCAAATGGCAAAAAAATGTTTTTAAAATGTGACGCCTTTTCTATTTCAACAAATCGTTTTCGTAATGTAGCGCTTTCAGTTTTTTTCCTTTCTTTAAAATACAAAATAGTTGTTAAAATAACATTATTTATTTATTTAAGAATGCAGACTAGTAAGAATGATTGCAATTTATCATCTTCAAGAGTGGATGATCTAATGCAAACTGTCCTCGAATGTGCTCTCATCAATGATTGCACATTTTCTCATTGTTATTTTAATTACTTTTTACTCTAATTTATTATTTTGACACGAAAAGCATTTTAACTAAAAAGCAATTTACTCCGAATTATCATTATTGAATTCATTGTTATTGTTGAATTGATATTGTTATTATTGAATTATTATTATTGAATTATTATTGAATTGTTATTATTGAATTATTATTGAATTATTATTGAATTATTATTGAATTGTTATTATTGAATTATTATTGAATTGTTATTATTGAATTATTATTGAATTGTTATTATTGTTATGCTATTACTGAATTGTTATCATTAAATTATCATTCCTAAATTATTACCTTATTTATTCAAAACAGCAATTAATTAAATCAATTATAATAGCATTTTCGAGTTAAATTAAAGAAGGGTCAATTTTTGTCCATTTTAGTTTCTATCAAAAGTGATATTTAAAAAAATGTAATTACACTTCTGGCTATTTCTGCAATAAGTCATTAAAAGCAAATAATAAATATACATGAAGCAATTATGCGAAACCGAAATAAACTGTCAATAGAGTTCTTTCTCATTCCCTTCGTACAATTGCTCGTAAAACGAGTGAAAGAACATTTTAATCGATTTTCCATCAGGCTTTGAACTTCTGCTTATTATTGTTATTACCTCAGTTAATAATCACGTCTCTGTAACAAATAATTAAACGTAAGTCACTGAAAAGATAAGCCGAAGAAATACAATCGATTATGACAAACGAAGCTGCTGAAGTGTCTCGATTGACACGTCCTCCATGATGTCATTTTAAATAAGAAAATTCCAGCAGCTTCATATTCTCTTCGCAATATTCCATTATTCTTATTTGGATTTTTTTAATAAAGCGATAAGAAAAATAAAATGGGCTGAAACTAAAAAAACAAACTGTTACTAAAAATAAACTAAAAATAACTAATAATAATTACTAAAAATAACTTTTTTTTTCAAAAAAACTGTTTAAAAAACTGTTACTAAAAAAAGAAAAAAGGTACTAAAAAAGGCGGTTACTAAAGAAAAATTGGTACTAAAGAAAAACTGGTATTAAAAAAAAACTGGTACTAAAAAAAACTGTTACTAAAGAAAAATTGGTACTAAAGAAAAACTGGTACTAAAGAAACTGGTACTAAAAAAACTGGTGCCAAAAAAACTGGTACTAAAAAAATCTGTTATTAAAGAAAAATTGTTACTAAAGAAAAAACTGTTACTAAAAACAGACTTACAAAAGAAAAACTGGTACAAAAAAAAGATTGTTACTAAAGAAAATTGTAACTAAAAGAAAACTGTTACAAAAAAATTCAGAGGGAACTGAAATAAAAGACTTGAAGAGAAACTAAAAATCTAAGAGAAGAACACTGAAACCGAAAGAAAATAAACAATTTGTTTTGTTTATTTTCTTTCGAAAAGAATACAAATTGCGAAACTTTGGAAATATTTTACAATGCAAATTTGGGGATATTTTTGAAAAATAGTGGAAAATAAAAAAGCTGGCCTTCCGCATACTTGACCAACTGTTCTAGATTCGGTAACATATTTGAAATGCACTGGTCAACGTCAGTGGTAAGAGATCCATGAGATCATACTCTTCAATTGCACAAGACTCGTAAGCCGCCTACTAGTAATTTTACAACCCACATCCTTATCATGGCCACGTGTACCTTTATCCTTGACAAGCCGAACTTTGATTTATTTTCATTTTTCGATCACATGAGATTTTAAAAAACAAAGAAATTACATTTTTTATGGCTCGATCTTAGCAAAGGAAGCTGATAAGCAGCCGGGGTCAAGGATTCGACCCCTTCCTAAAAACGAACACAGAACTACTTCAAAAGAATCTCAATTATTATCGTTTTCCCAAATCGAGAATGGAAGAAATTCGTCGCATTTTAGCTGATTAGATTAATTTGTAATTGCTCGAGTCAAAATAGTATAAACTACATATTTCAAAATGTATTTAAATTGTTCGGAAGTGAATAATTTTAAGAATTAGAAAACGATGATACAAGAATTAAAAATGATAAATGAAATAGGATGGAAATAAACAAAATAGGATAGAAATAAACAAAATAGGATAGAAATAAACAAAATAAGATAGAAATAAACAAAATAGGAGAGAAATAAACAAAATAGGATAGAAATAAACAAAATAGGATAGAAATAAACAAAATAAGATAGAAATAAACAAAATAAGATAGAAATAAATTAAATAAGATAGAAATAAATTAAGTCGGCTATAAATTAAAGATAGAAATAAATTAAAAAGATAGAAAATAAGATAAAAATAAATACAATAAAAATATATGAACAATTATGCCCGTTTCAAAATTATTATTTCAAAATTATGCTCGTTGATATTATTTGCAATAAATAATAAAAAAAAAGATTGGTAAAGATAGATACAATAAAAATAATGACATTAAAATTAGATATTTGTGATTTAAGACAAATAAACACAAAAGAGACAAAAATTAATAAACCCTCGAACAAACCTAAAGAACAAGATTTAGAATCGAGAATGCAAAGAAACTGAAAATTACACGACTTACTGCACCGAAGAGATAAAATCTAATCTGATAAAGCAATTGTGCAGAAATTTAGGTTTCAGTTTCATCATTCCAATTACAAGTTTAAAGAGCGAATTTTACTTATTTACTAATTCGTTCAACAGTTTTTTTAATTTTCCTATTTACATAATTTTTGTACGATTTGTAAATTCCACCAATAAAACAACTCATTCATAATTTCCTGTTTTTTATGATTAAAAAGTGCGTTATTTTCCATTTTTTCTAAAGAAAAGAAAAAGAAGAAATTAAATTAATTAATTAAGAAAAAGAAAAGAAAAAATAAATTAAATTAATTATTTCATTGAAAGAAATAATAATTTGTTTTAAATCAGAAACAATAATTTGTTTTAAATCAGAAATAATAATTTGTTTTAAATCAAAAATAATAATTTGTTTCAAATCAAAAACAAATTATTATTTCTTTTAATTTTAATACGATTCTAATTTCATATTCCCGTTAATTTTGGAAATAAAGAAATATCCAGAACAATTGTGCGACAATTATTAATATAATAAAAATTTTAAAAAATAAACAGTTGCGTCAAATCGCTTTGAATTTGATTCAGAAATTTTAATCAATTTCTTGTCGTCTTTTCAAAAAGGGACAAAAAAACTAAAAGCGCAAAGGAGAATTGCTATTGTTTGCACAATCGCAGTGTGTGAAAGCTTAAAAAATTCTGGGATAACGACCGTATCAAATTGAATTACCTAGAGGGACAAACGGTCGTATGCTGGACTTTATCAGTGACCTGACTTGCTTAGTCAGTAAATGTTCATGCAACCGAGTCCATTGTGTGGTAACATTACATTTAACATTCCACATGGGAACAGAACATTTCCATATACTCTTCAAACACCTCGCAACAAAAATTTTCTACAAAACGCAAAGAATCCTGAAATTCCAAATTTAAGACATTCTTGAAATAATCCTGAAATATCAATTTTCAAATTGCCGATAAATCAAATTCAAATTTGCTAAAGTTCTTTTGATAAAATATGTTATTAATAATATATAATATGTAATAATATTATATTAATAATATGCATATGTAATTATATTTTGAGAAAAAAATCACAATGATTGAATACTAATAATTGAATATTATTGATAATTTAATCATTGAATATTAGTGAACTTTACAGTAAACAAAACACTTACCTTGGTGGAAAACGCATCTTCACACTCGGTACAGAAAAGATTTTCCTCCTTCTCATGCAGCATCATATGGGATTTCAAACTTGCTTTTCTTGCGAATCTTTTTCCGCACTCGGGACACTTCGGCTCGCCAATGCTATGTGTTGCCATATGTAGGGTAAAATTTGTCTGTAAATTGAATCATCGAGTCTTTAACTTATCTACAAAAATCTCAACTAATGTTCTAAAGACGAAAAATTGTTCTCACTGGAATATTAAACGATGCAGGACATTTTGGACATCGATGTGGTTTTTCCTCCGCATGGTGCTCCATATGTTTTCGGTATAAACTTTTCTTCTTAAATTCTTCTCCACAAATTTCGCACTTTGAATCTGCGTTTTTCTAAAAAGGGAAACAAAGATAATGAGTACGATATGTAAACGATATGAGTAACGATATGTAAACGATATGAAATTCAACCAGAAAAAAGTTATAAATATAAAAGAATAATATAAATAACATGAGCACTGTTGGGGCTAATAATTTCGAAAGAATTGTAATAAAATGTTGAATGTCATTTACATGAAAACTATCGCTTTTCTTCGGCCTTCCAGGACTTCGTCTTGGAGTTGAAGATTTTAATTGATGAATGGAAGACTTGATGGAGGTAGATTCGAGGGGTGAAGACTGGATTAAATATTCTTCAGTAGATGGTTTTGCCCTTATGGGTTGATATTGAGAAATATGGTAAGCAATTTGAGATGGTTCTTCTTTTATCGAAGACACATGAGGATCGTTTGAGATGAAAGAAATCATTTGGGCAGGTACTAAAATTGATTCTTGATTCCTAGATCCGGAAGATTCGTTTACACAAAATTGCAGAAGAGACTGTAATTCAAAAATTTGTATTTAATTATATCCACTTGTAATTTATTCAAGTTTTAGAAACATCAATAAGCATTAAGTAACATTAAAATTAAAAAAACAAAATTAAAAATTTCCTTATTCGATTTATTATTTTCTATCTTAATTACTCTCTATTATAAAATTTTATTAAATATATTAAAAATTATAATTTACAAAATACAGAAGAAATTTCAAACTCACCGTATTTGAAGGAAGATTACTATCAGATAATTTGGAATTGTCATTATCATTTATATAAGTTACTGGTGCATTCATTAACTCAATAGTGCCGTTCGCAACATCTGTAAACAATAAAATATTGTATCAACAAAATCCATTTCATAAATATTAAATCCATTTCATAAATATTAAATCCATTTCATAAATATTAAATCCATTTAATAAATATAAATCCATTTAATAAAACAATTTATCAAACAACTTAAAGAACAGAATGCAGGAAAAATCGGTTAGAAGTAATTTAAAAACAACTCAAAAACACAATCCAGGAAAAATCGATTAGAAGTAATTTAAATTCGCAACATCCGTAGACAATAAAATATTGTATGTATAAATAAACATTCGAACAATGCAGAAAAAATAAATTAAAAGAATTATCATGGTTGAGTTTATAAATTTTGATTTTTGAATTTAAATATACTACAATTGTATATTATTATATGTAATTATATAATTATACGTGTATTATGTTGATATTGTATAGTCTTAAATCTAAATTTTCACCTGAAACGGCTAATAACGTCCCTCCATCATCAGAAATAATGAAACTCAATGGAATGTTATCCATTGTAGAATTTGTCACAATTGTTTGAGATGTCAACATTGTGAATAGTGTTAAAACAATTATAACAAGATGTAATTATTTTTATAAATGACAGTTGCACTGTTCAAAATGATTTGATTTAATCAATTTTATATTATCTCTGCTAATGACTGACCCTTATAACAAGATGTAATTTGTAATATAATTTTATGCAATAAACCTAACCTATAAACATTATAAACCTTCGTAAAATCTCTAAATTGCGAGTTTCATTAAAAATAGTGAAATGTAACGATTCCGAACTAAGAACTACATTATTAACTAATTCACTATCTATCAAATATACACATTATTGAGCATTTTACGACTCTTTCAAAGATGACAGATAAAAACAACATTGTTGATGATCGATATACTGTAATTTACTGTAAACGATTTTTGCGCACTCTAGTGGCGACTACAGTTCAGAAATTTCCTACAATGATTAACCACCCACTACTCTCTACAATTTTAAAATCTAAAAAAGTATTTTAAAATGGTTTCTGCACATTTTTATTTCATCATCATTTTGTACGTTTGAAAGATACTTCAAAGAATTAAAAATAATTGTAAATTAAGTTTAGAAATTTAGGTAATTTATCTAAGATTTTAGCGATTTTTAATTATTTTGTAATAACTGATTTTTACTAGAAATCCCCTAGGATTTGTTTGTATTAAATCTCACTAGGGGGCGCTGACATACGCGCATGCGCATAAACTGTCATGCATTTTAATTTACATAACCTCAAAGACAAAAATAAAAAGGAAAAGCCTGATTGGAATGAATAATTGAAATTTTCTTCTTTGTATGGGAATGTAATTGCGAACATGTCTGAGGGTTTTGTTCATTCTGTTAAAGTACCGAGGTTGTATAAATCTGTCGCCAAAGTTGTACAAACCGTTCAAGAAAACGGAGGTAGTCTTAAACAATTAATTTACGAGCAAAAGCATACGGTGAGTTGTCACGTGTTTTATTCTTCTAAAGTTTACAATAAGTAGATACATACATTTGTTATTATGTTTTAATAATAACTGTTTCAATCTTTTTCACTATTATACTTTGTTTCTTTGTTAAAAAGTTTCGTTGTTAAAATGTACACTTTGTTTCTTTGTTAAAAGGTTTCGTTGTTAAAATGCACACTTTGTTTAACCTTTTATATCTTTTCCTATCATAGTTTATTTCTTTATTGTTAAAACACTCACTTTGTTAATCCTTCGAATTATTACAAGGATATTGAAAAGCATAGTAATTTCTTTATTTTAAAAACAATGACGAGCACAAATGATTGTCATATTTCTTAGAGATAAACAAAGCACTTGTTTTTTTTCATAAATGGTTATGGTATATTTTGTTTATTTTTAATTATTACGTTTACATCTTTGTGATACGTTTTGCAAACCCATTGATACTTTGTGATGCGTTTTTTGACTCTGAATTAGATTATTTTTTATCCTAAATCTATAAATCTTTGAATAAAGACATCTTATAACTTTTAATACTTCTCAATAAATAAAAAATGCCTTTTAAAAATCATAATTTTTTTTTTTTTTTGACACAGAATGTGCAGGGTGTCTACGCGTTGGCGTTTAACACTATTCGTCATGGGGATCAATTGAATCAGCTAATACGCAAAACTCAAATTCTATTTAAGGAGCAACGGTTGGATCCGTGGTTAACTAGAGTCTTGATAACAGAATTAATATGGGGCAAACAGAATTTAAAATCAGAGTCCAAGCCTATTCAAACTATTCTCTCTTACGAGAAAGAATTGCGAGAGGAAGCTAAAAATATCACAGAAGATGTAGACTCTCACAATCCCGTAAAAGGTAACTTTATTCAATTTTTTACTTTACTATTATTTCAGGTGCCTTCTCTATAAGCTCGTTGGTTTTTTGGATCGATGGTTCTGATTATCCGCAACAACAGAATTCACACTAGTCGTCATTCGAGACTTAAAAATACTCCTCCTTGCATTGTAGAAAGAGACAAACGTCGATCTTCAAAAGCTGATTTGGAAAATATCAACGAAGCATCAATCATGAGCGAGGGAAAAGTTTTGGGATATCTTCTTTTATTCAGCGCAGCCATGTTCACTCTGCCGTTCCTTTCTTTTTTCGGAGTGAAACATCTTATGGAAGAACATTTGCATTATGATAGGTTTATTACGAACTGTGTTTCCATACTTGCAGCCGTGATAACTGTGAATATTATTATTGCCGGGTATGCGTATCTAGGTTTTAAAGAAGCAGACGATCCCAGTGAAGCTCCAGAAGAGCCTTCTACCTCCAAAGAAGATCTGAATAAAAAAGACGAGTGATAATTTTAAAGACATTCACAATACTTTGTAAATCATTTTTTTTAACTTTATGTACGTGAAATTACAATAAATATGAAGTCATTTTAATTTCGTGAATATTTGTAATCCTGGCTTGAAAAAACATGCGCTTTGTTTTCAAAATTATCAGTGACTATAACTTTAATTGATATTTACTTTATTATCTTTACTTTCTCTTTTCTTTCTCTTTACTTTATCTTTTCTTTCTCTTTACTTTATCTTTTCTTTCTCTTTACTTTATTTGTACTTTATCTTTTCTTTCTCTTTACTTTATCTTTACTTTATCTTTACTTTATCTTCACTTTATCTTTTCTTTCTCTTTACTTTCTCTTTACTTTCTCTTTACTTTATCTTTATTCAATTATTTGTATTAATTGAAACCCGATGAAAATGTTAAATGATCGAAATTTGTACGAATTAAAAACTAGATTTATTGGATTTTCCCTTGAACTGAAGATCCATTAATAAAACAAACTAAAACAATTTTTTGTTCATTAAAGAATGTAAAATTTAAAGAATTAAAATTAAATTTAAAAAAAATTGTAACATACAAATTTAGAATTTCATACAATTTTTAAAACTGTATTATTTTAATTAGCTTTCGAATTAAATAATGTTTCAGTTGATAAACCAAGATACGTGAGAGTAAATACATTGATGATGAGTGTGGATCAAGCTACATCAAATTTTCAAGAAGAAGACTGGCAATTTTTGTCTAAATTTGATAATTATTCAGCATTTTTAAAAACTGTCTCAAATTTGGACAAATATACGTTTGTTCAAGATTTTCACATTCCAGAATTGCTCATTTTTCCACAAGGAACTGCATTTTTTCAACATCCTGGATATCAATCTGGCAAATTAATTTTACAAGACAAGGTATCGTAAAAAATGTCAATAATTAAATACATAATGCAAATTAATAATAAGTGTAATTTAAATTATTACTGAATTTCTTAAAACTATTGAAAATTGAGATTAATTATTATTCAATTCAATTTATTGTTGATTTATTTATTTTTGTTCACTTATTGTTATTATTTTTATTATTATGATGATTATTATTATTATTATTTTATTTATTTATTTTTTTTTTTATACAAAACAAGTTTAGGAGAGGAAAACATTATTATTATTATTATTATTATTATTATTATTATTATTATTATTATTATTATTATTATTATTAATGATACTAATTATTATTATTAATGATATTATTATTAATGATATTATTATTATGATAGAAAATATTACTATTTACAACTATATTAATTAAAATACATTTTAATCAAAATTTTGAATAGGCCAGTTGCTTTCCTGCTTTTCTTTTGAATCCACCACCTGGATCTTCCGTATTAGACATGTGTTCAGCACCAGGAATGAAGTCCACTCATTTGGCAGCAATTATGCAAAATCAAGGGTATTTTTTCTTCCCAATTTTATAATAATCGAAATTTTTTATTATAAATACCATCATCGATTCAGTGACATTCATAAACAAATAAAATAGCAAAAATTTCGATATTTTCTCTAATAAGGACTAAAATTTTAAAAAAGAAAAATGTATTTTAATATTTGTACAAAATATTACAATTATATTATTTTTGTTTGAGAATTGTAATTTGCGAATTAACGAATAAGTAAAAATAACGAAAAAGTTCATTCATTTGGTTTGAAAAAAATTCGTTAATATATTTATCTCTCTGTTTAGAAAAATTTTCTCTGTGGAAAGGGATACAAGAAGATATAAAACGCTTTGTGATTTTGTCCAATCGACAAATTCAACGTGTGTCGAGACCATGAATAAAGACGCTTTGACTGTTGATTCTACACAATGTCCAAATGTGGAATATATTCTGGTCGACCCGAGTTGCTCTGGATCAGGTAAATTTCAAAATGCGTATAGATAACATTATTTAATTTGATTATTTAATTAAAATTATTTGGTAACGTTAACAAATAATACAAATTCATATTTAAAAAAATATATTTATCAACGAGTCTATAAATCAGAGTTGTTGATAATTTTCCTTTTTATTAAAATGTTTGTATTTTTATATTTTTAATGTTTATATTTTATATTTTTAATGTTTATATTTTATATTTGTAATGTTTATATTTTATATTTTTAATGTTTATATTTTATATTTGTAACGTTTATATTTTATATTTTTAATGTTTATATTTTATATTTGTAATGTTTATATTTTATATTTTTAATGTTTATATTTTTAGTATTTGTATGTTATATTTTTAATACTTATGTGTTATATTTTTAATATCTATATTTTTACTAGATCGTAATTTACTAACAAAGTTCAAAAAATAATTTTCTATCACATTTTTACCAGTAATGCGCAGTTATTAAATTTCTGCATTTTTTTCAGGAATGGTAGATAGAGAGAAAGTTTCTGGAAAGATCGAAAAATGTGCTCCAGGTCGATTGAGAAGTTTGCAATCATTTCAAGTTCTTCTTTTAAGGCACGCTCTTTTAAATTTTCCATCCGCGAAAAGAGTTGTTTACAGCACGTGTTCCGTTCAACCTGAAGAAAATGAACACGTGATAGACGAAATCTTGTCTAATATCGGGGAAGCTTACAAACTTGTTCCCGTAAAAGATGTTCTTGATGGAAATTGGATAAATTTCAGTTCTCTAGACTATACCTGCAAAGATAATTGCCTCTACGCGAGACCAGACGTGGATTTGACTAATGGATTTTTTGTCGCAGTTTTTGAGAGAAACTTTGATGTTCCGTTGCCTGAATATAAACGAAAAATGAAAGCAAAAGTCGCTGGGGACTCTTCTAAAAATGTTGAAGAAAAGCCAAGACAAAAGTGCGAAGAGGAAGGGAAAGAGAATTTTGAAAATGAAATTGAGGAAAAATCGGAAGAAAGAAAGTTATCTGCTTCTCAGAAAAAACGAATGAGAAGAAGAAAAAAGATGAATCAACGCAATTCGGAAAAAGGCGAAGACAATAAATTTTCTGGCGATGAGATTCAAGATAATGACGATAAAATGATTCATGACGATAAAGAAATTAACGACGATAAAGAGATTTACAGCAATAAAGAGATACAAGGCGAAGAAAAGTCAGAAGAAATAGAAAACATCAGTGTAAAAGCGAAGAAGAAAAAAAAGAAAAACAAACATAAGCATTCAATAGACGAGAATAATAAAAACGAAAATTGTCCTCAAGAACCAGACGAGAGCATTTCAAATGAAAAACCGAGAAAGAAAAAGAAAGCTAAAGTGAAAGAACCGGAAGAAAATTATCCTGGAAATGAAGGGAAAGATGAGAAAGAAAAATCAAAGGCGAAAAAGTCTAAATCAAAAGATAACGAAATTTCGTCAGATGTGGAAGTTTCTGCTAAATCTGAGAAAAAAGATAGAAAGCGCAAAGAGTCGATGAATGTAAATTTAGAAATTGACGCTGAAAATGTTCTAAGAAAGAAAAAGAAGAAGGATAAAGAAGATTGTTAATGAAATTTGCTTTTTTGTTTTTAAAATTAAATAATTCGGCGATCGACAAAACTCTTTCAGTTTAAAAGTTAATATATGGTCACTTCTAGAGTCATCGATTTTGCAGAGTTTCACGCGTGTCTGACGTTTCGTGTACATTCGTGGCTCTTACCATGAGTGTAATAAGTTTACGTTATTTTTAACCGTGTATTAGAGATAAAATCGCAAAATATGTTTATCGCTAGTTTCGCGGAACTCTGTGCTTCTTGCTCACGTTAATTTTACTGCAAGTATTAGCAAAGACGATAAAGGTACAATGGAGTTTAGATATTTTATTCAAAAATAGTTGTAAATAAAATAATTGAATTGTGAAAAAATATTTTGCATAATTGAAAGTGGAAAAAGTTTGTTTTGTAAAAATAGAAAATTGTTTCTAGTTTGCGTTTCAAGCAGATCAATGATTTATTTTGGAATCTTTATTTTTCTTTTGTTACATTTTTCAATATATAATATTGTATTTTATTATTTCAATGTAGAAACAATCTTTGTTTTTGTACTTTGTTCTTCAGTATATGTAACTTTTGTTTTTCGAGACATGTAACGTTTTATTTTCGTTACACGTATTTTATGTTTATTTTTATTCTTATTCTTTTTTGTACATAAAATTTCTGTTTTCTATAAATGACAGTTGTTACATATCATTTTTGATTTGTTGTGTATGTAATTTTGTACTTCTAATGAATGATTTTTGTCAAATAAAGAATTGATTTAAAAACAGAAAATTTTAACGAACGATCAATTTTCATGATTATTTATCTTTTGAGACCTTTTTCACTTGCAATAAATTTCTGCAATTAACATGGAAATAAAAAGGGTTTTATCTCTTATCTTTAAAACAGACTTTACTAAAGGCTTCAGTTTTTATATATTATGCTCTACTTCTAATAAATTTTCATTCTTAACATTTTTCTGTCGTTTTTAAATTTTGTTCGCGGATTTCATTTTTTCACGGATTTTTTAAAATTTTTCATAAATTTTCTTCTATTTTTTATTATTAAATTATATTTTGATTGTCATTGTAATACTTACGTAGCACTAAAGAAAATAAATCTAATTTAAATCTATATTTCGATAGAATTTTGATTTTTAAATTATTTTTTAATCGATTAGTTAATTTTTTGCAATGCTTAATTTTTTCTTCAAATCTTCAAAGATATTTTAACTTTTTTCTTATATTTTCCAAAACTTATATTTATATTTTAATGATTTATTTCCTTAATTTGATTATGAATCAATTATTTAATAGAATGAGTTAATTAATGTTAACTTAGGTTTTGATTTACTTTTATTATGGATTACTTATTATTTGTAAATCAATCTTTGAAATTTTAAATTTCGCGCTTTTAATACAATTGTTAGAATTGAATGGCATACCGGAAGTGCACCTGTTCTATTTCTAGGAAATAGTAAAAAGGGTTAAATATAGGTCAAGAATTCCATTCATAATTACAAGAAAGAAGTTACCTCATTGGTCCAAAGTCACGTGATTTATAAAATTAGAATATGACCAATGAAAAAGCTTCTTTTAAGACCTGGACGCCTCTTGCGGGGAATTCTATAATTATTTAACGTCGTTTAGTTTCAGTGGTTTCAGTAATTCTTCTGTTATTTTTGCCTTATTAAAGTAGAAAATTCCATAAAAACAATAAATTTATAAATATTTCGTTAATTTAAAGTAAGCGCAGTGATTAATTTTGAGAAATAAGGAGATGAATTTGTATTAATCGCAGAAGTAGCTTCTTTGAGGTTATTTAGGTTTCATTTCTGAAACTTGCTTTTTTCATTATTATATAGTGTTTTATATGAGGAAAATGTCGATGAATTGATTGAAACAATTAAAATTAAACTATCTTGAATGTAAAAGTAATGTTTAAACATACAATTAAAGGTTAGAATTTGTTGTTTGAAATCGACAATTTTGTTGTTTGAAATCGACAATTTTGTTGTTTGTCGTACTGCCTTGTCAGCAATTAATTTTAGAACATCGACATTTTTAATACAATTGGTAAGCCTTTTTAATTAAATAGTAAGTATTATAATATAAGTATATAATAAGTATTATAATAAGTAACAGAAATTTGAAATTCGTTTCAATACACGTTAAAATCTCGAACAAAAAAGATAAAAGTAAATTTCTAAAATGTTTGTCTTCGCTGTAAAGAATTTTTAGGCATATGCGAATTTGCAATTTCTATTCTTTTTGTCAACAAACCTTTAAAATTTTAAATTTCCTTTCATTTTCCTCTACTTATTCTTTTCTATATTTATTTTGAGTTAGTAGTAGTATAGCTAGTATAGTTAGGTAAAGTTGTAAATATTTTTCAACACAAAGGAAAGTAAAGTGAGGTTAAGTTCTTTATTTTAACATAATTTTGCGTATTCTAGATTTTTTGCAGATTTTCTTTTGACATTAAATTTTATGAATACATTATTGTCACTCTCAAAATTTCATTCAAACTTGCTACATTGAGTCAGACATGAATAATAAGACTTCTGTTTTTAATGTAGAAAACTTCATTGTGAGAGCGAAAAATATCCTCGCGTAAAAAAGATGAAAATGAAGAAATCGATATTTTTTACTATCTTAAAATTTAAAATACAAACTAAAAAACAAGTCAAGATTTTTTGTTTGCATTTCATTGCATTTTTTAATAATATTTAACAAATATTAATTCAAGATTTTGATTCAAATAATAAATTTACAAGTATTTCAATTTTTTGAACATATATTATATGTTCGAAAAATTGAAATGCTTGTTCCTTTATAATAATAAAGTTTCAAATGAAATACTAACTTTTATTTTTAAAACTTTTAACTTTAATTATTAACTCAAAAATTAATTACAATTCTAAAAAAATTCTCATTCCAGATATTCTATATCAAAGAATTTTTCTTTGTAAAATTTTGTTCGGTTGTATGATAACAAATTTAATATATTAATTTCATAACTATAAATAAAATAAAAAATTTAATAAAAGAAATATTTTGTAATAAAGTGGTGACTTAAAGTAAATTTTAAACAAATAAAAGTTTGCCTGCGTTTATTTGATTTAATATTTAATAAAGCTTTTTATTTACAATCTTAGGAAATTTGAAAATGTAAATACTAATTTTTATATTTTTTCCAGATCAACAAACACGAAAGAAAATGTACAGAGAAAGTCTCAAACTAGTTCTCCAAAAAACTGCTGCCATCACTCCGACGAGGGAATCCGCGATCGGTGAATTTTTTAAATTAAATTTTCGTTTTTAAAAATCATCCCAAATTTTATACGAAATGATGAATTCTTCATGCAAAATTTTCGAATACGCAATCTCAAAATTGCATTCAATTAAAACTGAAATTCAAATTAAAATACCTCTCCTATAAGGAAACAATTTTACAATTTACAGTTACAGAAACAGTTTTTACTTACAGTTTCAAAAATTCAAAATTTTCAAATAGCGATTTAAATAACGATTTAAACCAGACTATTAACTCAATTTAGTGAACTCGAGAAGAAAATTTTTAGATCACGTCTGCGGAATCGATCCAAGTCTAGAAGTGCCTTTGAGGAAAAAACTGCCAACATTCCAAGTCCGCATGCTAGGAAAAAGGGTAAAAAAGTATCGTGCTTAACTCTGAGGGAAAAATTACTGGGGCATGGTCACTCCTGCGTGTCCAGCAACTCTTGTTGCAAAGTCAGCATTGCATTTTGCGTTTAGTGAGCATCGGAACTTTCGTGACTCGAACATCTTGACCCAAAGATGATGATTCGAAACGATGTCATTAATTATTCGTCCTCTCGCATTAGAAATAGTACTCAAATTCCACTCTTTCCGCTTCGTTGAAAAAACATCATTGCGAAAATACTATTCAAATTTTATTTCAAATGGTCTTTTCTCATTGCATTGAATTGTTAATGCTTACATGTCGCAGGAAATTGTGTAACTGTATATACAGAATTAATTTTCTTTATTTACGTCTCGCGATGTAGTTTTGATTGTTTTTCTTGGCAAAAAAAGTCGAAGGTAATTTTGTTTGCTAGGTAATCAAATTTACATTGTAATTTTCAATTGAATGTAATTCAAAATTATGCCATTAGAAATAAGCCTTCGAATTCTTCAATTTTTTTTCAAGCCTTTAATTCTTCTGATAAAGGTCTTATTCTTCTAATTCTTCTGATTCTTCTAATTCTTCTGATTCTTCTAATTCTTCTAATTTTTCTGATTCTTCTAAGTCTTCTGATTCTTCTAATTCTTCTGATTCTTCTAATTCTTCTTCTTCTGATAAAAGAAATCTTTAAAGAAGAAAAACATCTTGCTAGAAAAGAATGTTCACATTTTTGTCCTGGAATATGATGAATGATAAATAATGAATATGAAAAATGATTTTTCATATTCATGAATATTTTCATGAAATGAAATTTTTCATTTTCTAAATGTTTGAAACAGACATTTAAAAATTTTGTTTTAAACTTTTTTTCTTAAACGAAAAATTAGCATTTTTCATTGGCGCATACTTTAACGATACTTAAAAAAAGTTTAATTTGAACTTGACCAACATTATGCATACAAAGTTTTTGATGAGATTTTCACGTGTTTAGAAGAATGTTAGAGCAGTAAAAAAAGCTATTTTTTACAAGAATTAATCGCTTCATCGATCAGTTTGAGTCGAAAGGGCGTTTAGTAGTGGCGTTTTGACGCTGGCATGAAATAATTTTTGATTTAAAGGCGGTCTCCTCTATAAGTAACATTTATGACGTAGATCTCTCTGCACTTTTTCTAGAGGTGGAAAGCCTTTATTTAGAGGGCTGCACGCAAGACTTTACGTGATACGAACTGTACAAGAGCTGCGAATATTATAATCATCATAACCCGTGAATACCAGTAGAGAGTATGATAATCACTGCCGCATAATAATTTATATAGATGACCGAATCTAAAATGCTTCGTGACCTCCTCTTTCTTGGCAACTTTAATTGTCGTATTTATACCTTATTACATGTTTCAAAAGTCGATTTTAAACCGGAAGATCGTTTTGACCATTTTAAGCATGAATTTCATTTTTATCATGTATTATAACTTTTTTTATCTTGTTTTCAGATCTTTTTATCCTTTATTCAGACGTTTTTTTTATTATTTATCAAGATTTTATTTATTATCTAACAAGATTTATTTTAAATTCCTATTAAAACAAACTGCTCTCAACATACTTTTAATATCAAAATCCCTACATCTTACTCCCTAAGTCTGGATAACTAATCTTCTACAAATTCAGCAGCGGAAAGTCGGTTAAGGAAAAGAATAATATTAAAAATTAGTACCTATAAATAAAAACATACTTATAATATTTATAATATATTAATTCGTATTTTAGAAAATAAAGATTTCAAACATTTTTGACAATTTCGAGGAGAACCTGAAATATTTTTTGCACAAAAAAAACACGAATTTTAAAGCAGGTTACAAACACTACACTTTCCTGGGTCAATTAGCACTTTAACAAAATACGGATTGAAAAATTGATATTCTTGCAAAAATCACACTTTTGCAAATTTGACAGTATTCCTGAAACTTTCTTTAAATTTCTCTTTTTGCATTCGGTTCCCCAGAAAAAAGCACCCCAATTTAAGTATTATAAGGTTTTTGACACCCATCTGGATCATTTAGAATTTTAAAAAATTGTGTAGATGTAATTTTAAAATTTTTATTACAAAAATCAAGTTCCACGTTTTTGCAAATTTGACTGTGTTCCTGAAATTTTTTTGGAATTTTTCTTTTTGCATTCGATTCGGTATAAAGAAATACAAACTTTAAGGTATTTTACAAACACTACACTTTTCTGGATCAATTAGCAGTTTAACAAAATGTATACATAAAATTCATTTTTTTTTTTTAAAAAATCATATTAAACGTTTTTGCCAATTTGATTGTGTTCCGGAAATTTTTATTAAATTATTCTTTTTGCATTGGATTCACCAAAAAAAAGCACTCCAATTTGAGTATTATAACGTTTTTGACACTTGTCTGGATCATTTAGAATTTTAAAAAATTGTGAAGATGTGATTTTGAAATTTTTATTACAAAAATCAAGTTTCACATTTTTGCAAATTTGACTGTGTTCCTGAAATTTTTCTGTAATTTTTCTTTTTGCATTCGATTCGGGATAAAGAAATACAAACTTTAAGGTAATTTACAAACACTACACTTCTCTGGATCAATTAGCGCTTTAACAAAATATATATATAAAAATTGATTTTTTAAAAAAAAAATCATATTACACGTTTTTGCCAATTTGAATGTGTTCCTGAAATTTTTTTGGAATTTTTCTTTTTGCATTCGATTCGGTATAAAGAAATACAAACTTTAAGGTATCTTACAAATACTACACTTTTCTGGATCAATTAGCAGTTTAACAAAATGTATACATAAAATTGATTTTTTTTAAAAAAAAAAATCATATTAAACGTTTTTGCCAATTTGATTGTGTTCCGGAAATTTTTATTAAATTATTCTTTTTGCATTGGATTCACCAGAAAAAAGCACTCCAATTTGAGTATTATAACGTTTTTGACACTCGTCTGGATCATTTAGAATTTTAAAAAATTGTGAAGATGTGATTTTGAAATTTTTATTACAAAAATCAAGTTTCATGTTTTTGCAAATTTGACTGTGTTCCTGAAATTTTTTTTGAATTATTCTTTTTGCATTTGATTCGGGATAAACGAATACAAACTTTAAGGTATTTTACAAACACTACACTTTTCTGGATCAATTAGCAGTTTAACAAAATGTATACATAAAAT
>WNHD01000948.1:0-22887 GCA_011057455.1 Ganaspis sp. Gsp50
AAAATACTTCAATATATTTAAATATACTTAAAATTACTTTAAAATACTGTAAAAGACTTCAAAATACTCCCCAATACTTCAAAATATTTTCAAAATCTTTCTAATAATCCAAAATAATTAAAAATACTTAAAATTACTCTAAAATACTGTAAAAGACTTCGAAATACTTCCCAATACTTCAAAATATTTTCAAAATCTTTCTAATACTCCAAAATATTTAAAAATACTTAAAAATACTTAAAATTACTTAAAATTACTTTAAGCTATTTTCAAATACTTCCCAATATTCAAAAATATTTTAAAATACTTCAAAATACTCCAAAATATTTTCAAATACTTCCCAATACTCAGAAATACTTTGAAATATTTCAAAATATTTAAATATTTAGAATTACTACAAAATACTTTATAAGACTTCAAAATACTTCCCGATTCTTCAAAATATTTTCAAAAACTTTATAATACTCCAAAATTTTTAAAATACTTATAATTACTTTAAGCTATTTTCAAATACTTCCCAATACTCAAAAATACTTTAAAATATTTCAAAATATTTAAATATACTTAAAATTACTATAAAATACTTTACAAGACTTCAAAATACATCAATACTTTTAAAAATACTTAATATTTCTTCAAATTATTACAAAATACTTTCCAATACTTCAAAATATTTCAAAATACTTCAAAATATTTAAAAACACTTTAAAATACCTTAAATGGTTTTAAAATTAAAAATAGTGATCTTGAGTAATTTAAGTATATAGAAAATTATTTTTAAAAGATTTTCAGTATTTCAAAAGTAATTTAAATGTTTACAAAATATTGAAAAATTCATTTCTTAATTAAGAAATATATTACAAAATATAGAAATTTTTTTATTTTTCTCATGAAAATCATGAAAAAATCATGGAATTTTGTGAAGAAAAATTTGTAGAAATCCCGTAATAGCTCGCAGATAATAATAATAATAATAATAATAATTATTATTATTATTATTTTACGATTTAATATACATTTCCTCACGATTAGAAAATAAATAAATCCTAAAATCTCTTAGGATTTGAAATAATTCTTCTCAGGATTCTAAATGATTTTTGCAGAATTGAAAATTGTATTTTTGTTTGTTTGTTTAGAATTGCCGAAATACCGGAAGTGATTAATCGCATTAGGAAAGCAATTTCCGAGGAGATTTCCGAAAAGGAGAAGGTTAAAATTGAGGGTGTTACGATTGTGAAAGAAGACGAAGTGAAAAGTTCAACTTTGCAGGAAGAAGTCAAAACTTTAAAGGTAAAATAAGATTTTCTTTTAAAAGATTTACTAATAAAATACGAGAATATAAATAAAATAATGTAATGTAAATAAAATAATATAATGTAAATAAAATAATATAATGTAAATAAAATATGTAAATAAAATAATAAGTAAATAAAATATTATAATGTAAATAAAATAAAATTAATGTGTTTTTAATGCATAAAATCTTCTTCCAGAAAGAGCAGGAGAATCTTCAAACGCAGCTGGCAACGACTCATTCGACTTCGGAAAATCTTTTGGCCGAGAATGCGAAATTGCAGGTTTATGTCACGACTTTGGAATCTCAAAGCGCCTCGTTGACGACTCAGCACACTGCCTTACAATTAGCGAATTCTCAACTTGTCGCCGAAAAAGAAGAGGTTCTTATTTTTCCAGAAATTGCACACTTGAAATCCACAAAGTGAAACGCTTTTCAATTTTATCTAACGTTGTTTTTTTTCGTTGAAACTTGAAATTGCTCCGGGCCACTAAGCAAAAGAAGAAAAAACATGAAATTGCGCTCTTTATTTTAAATCTAGATTTTAGTTTTGTTTTCTTTTTCCTCTATTAATTATCTTTGGAATTCTTTATCTAATTTTTATTACAACTTACACTACGATTCTAAATTCATAAATTGTATTCATTCTTTTTCAATTTTTAGTTATAAGCTATTTGTGTTTTTTCAAGCTTCAGTGGATTTTTAATGTAAATTTTAATGTTTAATGTAATGTTTTTAATGTAATTTTTAATGATTATTTTGCAGCTTTTGAAGGAGAGGGTATCTCAACATCGAACACACACTCGCCTGGTTCACGATCAAGTGACGCTTCAATCTCTGCACGAACAATTAGGCAACGAGTACGAAAATCTTCTCCAGGAGAGAGAAGCCTTGAAAGCAAATTTAAGGGACGTTAAAAACGACTCGAGAATTTTACGCGAGACTTGCGAGAAACTTGAAGGAAAGAATAAAAACTTGCAAAGCGAACGCGACACTTTGGCGACAAATGCAAAAAGTCTGAATAATCTCAGGCTCGAGCATTCCAAATTGAAGGTGCTTTTTAAATTCAAAAATGTCCTACTTATTTAATCAAATTTTTATTAACAAATAATATATATTATTTGATTGGCGAATAAGTTTGACGTCAAAAATTCTGGGAAAATTTAAAATATATATAATTTGTCTTTTCAATTTTTCAGTGAAGTTTTATTTGCTCTGTTTATTTCGTTTTTCAGGAGGATTTCAGAATTCTTTACACTAATGTGGAGCAATTGAAAATGGAGTACAAAAGTAGACACGAGGATTATTTGAAGAATAAAACTGAAGCCCATACGTTGAATAAAAAATTAATGGAAATGCAAGCTGAGTTGGGTACAAAAGACGAAAGATGTTCGAATTTGGAGCTGCAAGTCAGTAAATTAAATCAACGATGCGAGGTAAATATTCAGAACAATTGGTAGAAATTATTTTGATTTTTATTATTTTGCATTCTTGTATCAATATATTGTAGGTACCATTATTTAAAAATGGATAATAAAATATTTTCATTTTTTCTAATTTTTTAAAATCTTTTTGTAAATTATACAATAATGTTTTTAATTCTTTTCAATTTTTTGTAACGTTATTTTAAAATTATTTAATCAAATATTAATTTACGATTTTCAGGCCTTATTGCAAATCAATTCTGGAATCGATAACGATCGACGAACTTTAATGGAACACGCGAGCGCCCTTTTAAATCAGTATCAGGATCTTTTCATGCACACTTTGGAAGACAAAGAGCATTTTTACGCGGAAGAGAAAAACTTTGCGTTAGTATTTTTGTACGCTTTGCAATTTTGCATATTTTCGAGAAAAAAAACCAATTTGGATCCCAAGAGTCTCGATTTTTTTGTTAAAAAATAGAAAAAGGGTTTCTTTTATTTAAATTTATTTTTGTTTAATTTTTTATTTTTTATATATTTATTATTTATGGAATTTTTTTGCGTTTTTGAACTACAAGAGATTGTAATATATTGTAATAATATTAATTTTTTGTATCTATTATAATATTTTATAATAGATATTATAATTAATATATAATTATAAATTAATTATAGTTATTATAATATTTTATAATAGATTGGATTATTTTAATTATTATATATTATTATAAGAGCTTGATTCTGATGTTTCTAGTTCTATAAATTTCATAATCTGTAAGTTTCCAATTTTAGAGATTCCAACATTCCAACGCTTTCTCTTCTAAAAGAAGCAAATTTCCAAATTAGGAATTTCCAAGTTAGGAATACTCGCAGTTTAAAAACGCAATTTAAAGACTTGATTTAAGTACTACTAATCTTGAGGTTTTAAGATAAATATTCAGATTGAAAATCTTATTGTTTTGTTAAAATTATAATGATACTATTAATATTAATATCATATTATATTAATATTATTTCATATTAATATTATTTTATATTAATGCTATTTCATATTAATATTATTTTATATTAATGTTATTTCATATTAATATTATTTTATATTAATGTTATTTCATATTAATATTATTTTATATTAATGTTATTTTATATTAATGTTATTTGGCAATAATATTATTTTAGAAAGGAAATTCTGCAATTATTAATATTATTATTAAATAATTGACGATTATTATTAAATAATTAACAATATAAAAAACAATAAACAACAAACTATGAACACAAAATAACGATGAACAAAAAACAATATTAACAATATAAAATACTATTCCGAAGATTTTTAAGTTTAATATTCTAATTTGTAATTCTCGTGATTTTGTATCATTAATTTAGAAACTAGTTTTCAATTTCCAACTTTTATAATTATAATTATCGTTTTCTCGTAGGGATAAACTGAATCACATGAACAGACAAAAAGTGAAACTCGAGGAGAAAATAATGGAACATTATCGAAACATGGGAAGCTGCTCTACCAAAAAGTAAGTGTTTCTTTCTGCAATTTTGAATGCTCTTTTTTTATTCTTTTTCTTAAACAATTCAATGAATTTGCAACTTTTTGCAATTTTCCTTTTCTTTCATTCTTTTCGTTTTGGCATTTTTTTTGTCTTTTCTCTAATTGAATAAATTTTCGATTTAATACATTTTCAATTTAATAAATTTTCGATTTAATAAATTTTCAATTTAATACATTTTCAATTTAATAAATTTTCGATTTAATGAATTTTCAATTTAATAAATTTTCAATTTTCCTTCGTCTTATTCATTGACTCGTTTTTATAATTTTTCGTTTTTCCTTTAATCGAATATTGAATAAATTGTTCATTTTCATCAATTTTTCTTTATTTTATTCATTGGCCCGTTTTTGTGTTTTTTTCGCTTTCTCTTCAATTGAAATTTTCAATTTCCTTCAATTTTCATTTCTTTTATTCATTGACTCGTTTCTGTATTTCAGGAAAGGATTTGGCGCTAGTTTAGTAAGAAGAGTGAGAAAAGCGAGTTCCGATTTACTCAACAAGGTAAACAAATTTAAAATTTTAATTCTTATTTACATTTTACATACCTTCAAAATTTTATATCGTACAGAAAATCGATGAAAATCAGCAGTAAAAAATGTTTAATACAAATTACAAATTAAGTTTACAAAAAGATTTAAATAAAAGTTGCGTTTTAAGATCGAGTATTTTTCAGTAGGCTTTTTTTAAAAAGATTTGTTTAAGATTTTGTAAAGATTGCTTAAAAATTCTTTAAAGTTTTTTAAAGATTGTAAAAGAGTTTTTGAACATTTTAAAAGAGTTTTTAAACATTTTAAAAAAGTTTTTGAACATTTTAAAAGATTTTTTAAACATTTTAAAAGAGTTTTTGAACATTTTAAAAGAGTTTTTAAAGATCTTAAAAGTTTTTGAACATTTTAAAAGATTTAAAATCACTGTTGGATTTATTGAATAAATGAAATGAAAGATTTTCTCAAGAATTGTTTAAGATTTGTTTAAAAGATTTATGCAAAAATACAAGTTTTGATTGATTGTAGAATCGACGATCCTGGGCCGAAGATATTAAGCAACCGGAAGGCAAACCGTGCGAATCTGAATCCGGAGGCAATGATTCTGACGCAAGTGCTGATGATCAACAATTAACAGGTTTAATTTTCGGAAAATAGTTAAATTAATAATTAATAAGGTTGCCACAAATATTTAATATCGTTTTTCCCCCACTTCTAGACAAAATTTTGTCTTCTTCCCTGCTATTTTTTCTAATTTTTTTTACCCATATTTCAATTAAAATGAAATTTAACCCTGTTAATGTACATGAAAAAGATAATAAAAATATAGCGAATGTTAAAGTAGATGAAAAAAATAATAAAAATACAGCGGATGTTGAAAATAATTTTTTTCCAGGAATGAGGGAATCGGATTTGAGCAGCGATCCTTTATCTTTGGGACATCCAGGAACACGAAGAACTGTTTATTATACCGATGACACTGAACCAACTGCTCCTTTGATGGTAAACTATTTTCTCGATTTTTTATTTTTATACAAATGACGTTTATTTATTTATTTTTTAAATGTTGATTATTCATCATTCAAATTGATTTTAAAATATTCATTTTATTTAGTATTATTAGGTTTTTAGTTTCATTTATTTTCATTTTGTTTATTATTTTTATTCGTGTTTTTTTCAGTTTTGTTGATCATTTATTTTTAAACTTTTCTTAATTTTTTAGTTGTTTATTTATTATTTTTAGTTATATTTATTCGTATTTGATTCATTTATTTTCTTATTTTCTTACTCGTTTTTTATTTCATTTCATTTCATTTTTTTTTTATTAATGTTCTTTTATCTTTATTTATTTACTCTTTTTGTTTACTTTTATACTTATTTACATTTTTAATTTACCTTTATTTAAGTACTTTTTTATTTTTTATAATTTTATTATTATTTTTTATTATTTATCTATGTACTTTTTCTATTTTCTATTTCTTCTATTTATGTACCTACTTTTATTTTAAATTTTAACGGGCTACAAATTAAAAATTCCCTTTGGTCTATTTACTTTCATTTATATACTTTTTCTATTTACTTTTATTCATGTACTTTTTCTATTTACTTTTATTTGTGTACTTTTTCCATTTACTTTCATTTATGTACTTTTTTCATTTACTTTCTTTTGCTTACTTTTATTTACTTATAATCGCTTACAATTTTTACTTATTAATTTTATGGCCTTAATTTTATGGATTTCGTTGCTTTTTCAGTCGGACAAGAGACTTGGCGATTCTCGAGATGAAGTACGTGTTACTGATTCTGAGCAAGGTTCTCGAGTTGAAACACCAAACGAATCACGACCTTTTCTTATTTACAATCGAGTCTCGGCGGTTATAAACGATTCGAGCAAAGTAAACAATTCTTTACAAAATCCAGCGCAGGATGAGAGTTTATTGGACTCGCCGCCCAGGAAAGACAAAACCAGTCCCATTTGGTACGAATACGGATGCGTGTGAATTAATCAAGTTTTACTTAAATTAGCTTTCCCGGAATTTCGCTAATTTCTCCGAAATTTTCGGCCATTAATCATTTAGATTAGAAACCAGTCATTTGCATTTAGTTTAGTCTCCATATAGTTTCGTTTTTTTCGTTTATTCGTTCTTTCAGTTCTTTCAGTTTTTTCGCTTTTTCCATCTATTTATGTTTTTCCTTCTACTCGTTTTTTCGTTCCTTTTGTTCCTTTCGATTTTCTTCGTTCCTTTTCATCTTTTAATCGTTCTTTGCATTTTTTCTATCTATATTTTTCGTTTTTGTCGTTCTTTTCGTTTTGTTTGTTCTTTTTGTTCTTCCTTTTCGATTTTTTTATTCGACCTTTTCATTTTTTCGTTCTTTTCATTTTTTTCGTTCTTTCCATCTTTTTATATTTTTCATTTTCGATTTTTGTATTTGTCCTTTTCATTTTTTTTCGTTCTTTCCATCTTTTTATATTTTTCATTTTCGGTTTTTTTATTCGCCCTTTTCATTTATTTTCGTTCTTTCCATCTATTTATATTTTCTGTACATTCCAGTAGGGTTTTTAAATAATTTTTATCATTCTCAACTTGCACCTCATCAATTTCATTTCGAAGAGAAAATGTTCTCATTCTTTTTTTATTCGAATTTTTTTCTTAATAGTCGTTACCAGAGATTTCGCTTTAAATCTCAATTTTAATTGTGTGCACAAAATACTTAATGAGTCAAAATGTACAAAAGTATTTGCAATTTGCACTAGGATTGTGATTTTATTATTATTGTATTATTATCATTACTATTATTATTATTGTACTATTATTATTATTATTATTATTATTATTATTGTACTATTATTATTATTATTATTATTATTATTATTATTATTATTATTATTATTGTACTATTATTATCATTATTATTATCATTATAATTATTGTACTGTTATCATTATTACTACTACATATTTCCATTCTCTGTGTAAATTCAGCTTCATTTGCATTTAATGGATATTTGACGGTGAGTTAGAATTTAGGTGAAACTTGCTACCATTTCAAGAGCTTCCAATTGCCAGTTTTTATACATTTCTTGCCAGTATGTACAATTTTTTACCTGAAATTTTGTAGCCGCTAATAAACGCTTTCTAAGAACTTTGTAATTTATTTATATTTCGACATTTTCTTTTAAGTACATTTTTTTTGCTGTGTGATGATTATTTTTTACATTCGTATCTTTGGTACTGTTATAAATTTATGTGTACAAAATATTTACATACATTTACAAATGGTCTGCTTCCTTATTTCAAATTGTGTATAACCATTGAATAATTATTGAATAATTATTTTTATTAACAATTATTGAATAATGACTTATTAATGATTATTGAATAATTACTTTTATTAATAATTATTGAATAATTACTTTTATTAATAATTATTGAATAATTACTTTTATTAATAATTATTGAATAATGACTTATTAATAATTATTGAATAATGACTTTTATTAATAAATATTGAATAATGACTTATCAATATTATTTAATAAAAAATCTTAACTTGAATTTTGATCTTTTTTGGAAATAATACTGATCTGTTCACTGTCAACGTCATTGGCGAAATTTGTAACATTTTTCAATGTTAAGTACTTTTCTTTTAAAAAAAATTGCCAGTTGTGATTTACCTTGGCAAATTAATAACAGAAAGATTCAACAATATGAAACGTTGAATAAAATGAAACAAAAAGGCAACTAAATGGAATGAAAAATCCAACAGCGTGGAAAATAGCAAAATTCATAAAATGAAGAATTGATGGCAATAAAGATTCAATATGAAAAATTTTGAACGTTTCGGAGATGTATAATAATACGAAAAATTGAGTGAAATTGAAGGTTTCAATAATATGAGAAATTGAACGAAAATTTAATATTCTATTGAACGAAATTCAATATAAAAGATTGAATGTCATGAAAATTTAAAATAAAAGATTGAATGAAAATTAAATATAAAAGATTGCATGAAAATTAAATATAAAAGATTGAATAGAAATTGAATAAGATTGAATAAAAAAATTGAATGAAATGGAAATTCAATGTAAAAAATTGAAAGAGAAAACTTCAATAGTACGAAACATTGAATAGAATTCCAAAAATGCAATAAATTAAAGCCCATTTAAGTGATAGAATTAAATAAAATGAGCAATTTTCTAAAAAGAAAAACGAGAACTATTTTTTCAATCAGAAAAACTATTCGCTTCTTTTATCCTCTGTTTAGTGTCGCTTTTCGTTTTGCAGGAGAAACGATTGTTGTAAATACTCTCCTTGCAAATGTCAAATTCTGTTATCATGTCTTCCAAGTTTTTGTCGCCATTTAGAGTAATTACTGGCGCTGGCAGTGGGCAAATCTTGCCTTCCAGAAGCCACTCGTCGTGGATTTTATGCAGCTGCTTCAAATACTCCAAGGAAACGCAGTCTTCTTCTTTTCTTGCTCGTTCTCGCATTCTTTGGTAAACAACTTCCGGAGAAGTTCTTAAATAAACTGCAAAAATGTCGCTCATTCAGTTCATTTACAGGATCAAAAATTTCATTTTAAATTGTAAACTTTATGTTAAATTGTAAACATTATATTAAATTGTAAACATTATATTAAATTGTAAACTTTATATTAAATTGTAAACTTTATGTTAAATTGTAAACTTTATATCAAATTGTAAACTTTATATCAAATTGTAAACTTTATGTTAAATTGATTTTCTTTTCATTTGGACTTTAAATAAAATTATTTACCTATTAAATCGGTTTCAATGTTGCAATTTTCTATGGACCAATCGTACCAAGCTTCTAACACGTACAATTCAACTTCTTCTAGTGTTTTATTACGCTTCATATTTTCTATAAAAAGCCTCGCACTGTATGCTGATCTTTCCATAATTTTGTAGGGCTGTGTTGTGTTTAATGCGTGTAATTGAGTCATTGTTAATTGCACGTACGACTGGAATAAACAGGCGTAGCGATCTGGATCCTTATACATTAAATTCTAAAAACAAAAAAGTATTAACATTAGAAACTAATTTTTTCAAATGGATTTTTACAAATTTATTTTTAGAAATTTATATTTAGAAATTTAATTTTACAAATCTATTTTAACAATTCCTTTATTTTAAATGTATTCATAAAATATGCATAAATCAAATAATTATTATTTTTACAGCTTTATAGTCTTCAAGAAATGTTTATTATTTTTACGCCTTTTTTTAACCTGCGTGTCAATTGTAGATTACAAATTTTTCTCTTACCAGTAAGTTTTTTCCAGCGACATTGCGCCAAAGTTGAACGGGTTCTTGAAGAACGGCAGTGTTATTATAAACTTTAAAATTATTTAGGAATGTCGTTTTACCACTGCCAATATTCCCTTCAATGCAAACTGTAAATTTTCTTTTCGATTCTCGTCGTAAAACGACATTTCGAAGAAAACTTGTAAACGTCTTGTCTGAAAATTAATGCCAAATTAATGACAATGAACGACAATTAAAATACGAACTTCGTTTAAATACAAGAGCTTCATTTCCAAAAGTTTCTCATTGTTTTTCGCACTTTTTGAATACTAAAAACCCTAAAAACGATCCGTACTAAAAAACGTGTTTACATAACCTGCAATTAATTCGATGGCTAAAAATTATCAAAGTGACAGAAAAAAATACAAAACTCGAAATATGGAGTGGATTTTTTGATGTAGAACTTGCAATTTCGTGTATGTGCTTTTTGTTTATAGGCACATTTAACTTGAGAAAATGTGTAAAAACTGATATAAAAGTAAACAAATTCAAAACGTGTTCCGACTTGTCAAACAAGATTAAAATTTCAGTAGAAAGAATAATCTTAGAAGGAAATTGTTTACTCACGTATCGAATGCATTCCAAATTGTTAAATAATTTCAGACTACGATGTTTTTAAGTAAAAATCACGGAAAAACGGAGGAAAATGACTCAAACGATACCGGTAAAAAATTTCCTTACAAACGTCACTTGTTAGTGCGCATCCGCTGTGCGCTGTTGCCAACAAAAACGATTTTTGTTGTTGCCAACCGTCAGGGCCGACACATTATTTTATTCAATATTTCCGTACAATCAATATTTCGTGTATCGCTCAATAATTTTTTGCACAAGACTGAAACACTTGAGAAACAAACTCTTTTCCAGTGTGTTCGCTAAGAGTTTTTCTTCAATCAAAAAAAATATAAATTATAAAAAATATAAAAATATAAAATTTCTCTTCCCATGGGGTGTCAAGTTTCATTGTGTCGATCCTGACCAACTGAAGTTGTGAAAACGTTAATAAATTCAATTTCTGCAACTGGACGAAAAGAAATTGAAGAAAAGTACGTAAATATGATTTCTTTTTAACAAAAAAAGATTTCAGGAGAACCAAATAATAAATTCTTCTTTTAAAGCGCTGAATCGTTATGGCATTTGAAAAGCGCGCTCTTTTGTCGGCAGCGCCACCTACATGCCGCATGTCGAGTCTTGCTAGCAGACGACAAAGCCTGGAGAGGAAGAAACTGGCAAAAATGCCTTCATTTAGTTGATAATTGTCCTTAAAATTAATCATGATGGATTATGAATTCAAGATGAAAACTCAAAAAGACCGCACGAAGGTCGAAGATTTGTTCGAATTTGAAGGATGTAAAGTGGGCAGAGGTACTTATGGACACGTCTACAAAGCTCGCAGAAAAGAAGGGTTAGTTTCAATTCGGCACTCTTTTTCTCTATTTTCCCTCTATTTCCACAATTTGAAGTCCAAATTTTCCCTTTTTTTACATGCCCGCAACACCTTTTTCTTACTGCCCTCGAAATTCGTTCTTCAGAAAAGAAAAATCCGAGCTCTCAAGACGATTTCGATTTTTGGGCTTGGCACTTTGACCGACAAGCCTTTTTCCGCCCGAAATTTCGCCGTTAATTTGCATCATAATTATTTAATCATTAAGCAACAATAGTTTAATCTTTAAGCAAACAATATGGAAACGTTAAAACAGACAATCGTTTAAATCATCGATTTTTCAAAAAGGTTTTCAAAAAAATGGTTTAAATCCACTTTGTAAAATAGATAAAACTTTGTTTCATCTACAAAAAAAGCAACATTGTAGATAATAAAACGGGAGTTTATTGTTGAGAATTTGAACTGAAAAAAGGGTTTTCAATAGTTATGTAATGAAAAAATGAGTTTGCAAAGCGGTTCATAAATCCACAAACTCTTCAGAGTTCCAGACAGTGAATTGAAATCTCGACCGGATACTAAAGATTTCGGATTAAAGCAAATCGAGGGCACGGGTCTTTCTATGTCTGCTTGTCGGGAGATAGCAGTAAGTATTTAAAAGAATTTATAAATTATTCAATTGTTCTTTTTAGTGTAATAAGCCGAAATCACTTCTTTTTATGTTTGCGTTTCATTTATAAAAATTTTTAAATCCGTGCACCAGCTGTTAGGAAAAATAATAGCAATAATAATCAATTATTTGTTTACTATAATTAATTAAGTAAAAATAAATATTAATTTTACAACCACCAAGGACAGCAGCATGGAATAATTTTTTGACCTTTCGGAATTTAAAATAAATTTTAGTTAGTGAGTCTTCTAGCTCAAATTCAAATTAGTACAAATTTCTACCAAATTTCATAATTTTTGGATTTTTAAAGAAAATTGAGTCCAATTTTTTAAATGAAAAGACAATTGAATTGTTTTAAAAATTACGGAAACAATTTTTATGGAAAATGATAAAAATCAAGGCGATTTTTTATGAAAGTGCAAAGTAAAGTACCAAAAAATAAATAATTTGTTAATTTAATTGCTTGTACATTTATTGTCTTAATGTTAAATTATCTTAAAACTAAAAGTGTATTACAAATTTATTTATTTTTTTTTTGTATAGAAAAAAAACTTGTAATTATGACTTTTTGTAAAATTGTAATAATTAGTAATAATAAATATAAATAAATTATAAATTGTAATAATTAAACTAAACAAAATTTAATTACGTTTATTACTGCTTTATTATTTATTTATTTATTTGAACACATTTTTTTCTTTTTATTATTTTCATTAGAATTTTTACATTTTATTTCTTTTGGATCGTAAATAATGAAAAGAAGTGTGTAGATTTAATTAAAATTTATAATAGTGTTTAAGAAAAATTACAATTCATTAAATTGAAAATTGAATTATTAATTCGAGGAATATTTCTAACAGAAAAATATTAATTAACGATTATTATTCGTTTGAGTCAGGAATGATAATTTGCTTTTTTGATAAAAATTATAATTGAATAAATCTGTAATAAACATTTTAATTGTGTGAATTTATTATAAAACAATAAATTGTGAATGTACGATAAAAATGTAAATTTATTACAAATATAAATTCGACAAATTTGATAAAAATTTCAATCTATTATAAAAATATAAATTCGGTGAATTTAGGATAAAATTTTAATTTATTGTAAAAATATAAATTCGGTGAATTTAAGAAACAAAATTTGAATAAGTTGAATTTGTTATAGAATCTTTGATTCAATGATTTCGAAATTTAATTATAATTCAGTGAATAAAAAGTAGAATTAGAATAAAAAGTAATAATAATATTTTGTTTCAAAGAAAAGTAAAAATTATTTCCAAATAATCATCGTTATAAATTTTTTTTTTCCAGTTACTCAGGGAATTAAAACATATAAATGTGATAACTCTCATTCGTGTGTTTCTCTCACATACAGACAGAAAGGTCTGGTTACTTTTTGATTTCGCTGAGCACGATTTATGGGTATGAATTAAAAATAATTACAATTAATTAATATTTAATTTAATTACAATTAATCATATATTGCAAATAATTCGCCAGTGTTCAAAGGAATACTAATTAATGTTCTACATTTTCCCCCTAGCATATTATCAAATTTCATAGAGCAGCGAAAGCAAACAAGAAAACTGTTTTGGTGCCAAAAGGAATGGTGAAATCATTATTGTATCAAATTTTAGACGGTATTCATTATTTGCATTCCAATTGGGTTCTTCACAGGGACTTGGTAATTAACTTTTTTTATTCACTATTCCCGTCAATTATCCGTTTATTTTTAAAACGTTTAAAAAGTTATTTATTTCACTTTCAAATTTCAAAAAATTCCGTTGCCGTTTCAAAATTATGCAATTTGCTTCATAAAGAACCAATCTTGTTTCAAAAAGATCCAATGTTGGTTCATAATGACACCTTGGTTCAAATTGACACCTTGGTTCAAATTGACACCATGTTTCAAAATGATCCATCTAGGGTCAAAATGACACCTGGGATCAAATTGACACCAGGGTTCAAAAATATCCATTTAGGGTCAAAATGACACCTTCTGGGTTCAAATTGACACCATGGTTCAAAATGATCCATTTAAGGTCAAAATGACACCTTCTGAGTTCAAATTGACACCATGGTTTAAAATGAACCATTTAGGGTCAAAATGACACTTTCTGGGTTCAAATTGGCACCGTGGTTCAAAATGATCCATCCATGTTTTAAAATAATTCTGTCGGTTCAAAATTATGTTTCTTTTTTTAAAAAAATCGTTTATTCCTTTTCAGTAATCCATTTTTACTCACAGTAATGCGGTTTCGGGTAAAAATGATTCTTTTTAATTATGAATAATTTGCAATTTCAGAAACCGGCGAATATTTTAGTAATGGGAGAAGGAAATGAAAGGGGTCGAGTGAAAATAGCTGATATGGGTTTTGCGAGATTATTTAATGCGCCCTTAAAACCTCTCGCAGATTTAGATCCGGTTGTTGTAACTTTTTGGTACAGAGCTCCTGAACTTCTTCTTGGTGCGAGGCATTACACGAAGGCAATTGGTAATTATCGAATCAAGTATTTTTTAAGTTTAATTTTATTTTTTTGTTTTAATTTTATTTTTCGTTCTAATGTTGGTGCTGTTTTTTTCTTTAGATATTTGGGCGATTGGTTGTATATTCGCTGAATTATTAACGTCAGAACCAATATTTCACTGTAGACAAGAAGATATTAAGACTAGCAATCCGTACCATCATGATCAATTGGATAGGTAATTAAAGTAGAAGAAAAAAAATTACTTTAAAAAATTAAAGTAAAATTTATTCAGATTGAAGAATAATTTCCTTTATTATTCTAGTTTTAATTATAATTATATTTTTAATTAGAATTTTAAGTATAATTATAATTTTAATTATAATTCTAATTTTAATTCTATAATTTTAATTCTATAATTCTAATTCTATAATTCAGATTCTAATCATAATTCTAATTATAATCATAATTATCCATATACTGAGGTGGCTTTTTTCCTTTTAGGATATTTAATGTAATGGGATTCCCAATGGAAAAAGATTGGGAAGATATTAAGAAAATGCCTGAACATCCAACTCTGTTGAAAGATTTTAAACGATCCAAGTAAGTTGCCCTTTTAGTTTTTGTTTAAAAGAAATATTGTCACTTTTTATATCTACAAAAAAATTAGTTTTATCTGTTGAATAATTTATTTATATATTTATTTAAACAATATACGTGTTTAAAAATAACACCCCTTTTTATCAAAAAATTTGTTTGTTCTTAAACGTCTTAAGAATTGTTTTCCATGAAGATTTTTAAAATTCATTTAAGCTTATTCTATTTAGTTTGCTCATTAATAAATAATGAACAAAATAATAATGTCTTAAATGAATTTTGTAAATTGTTTTTATCTCTATTTTTTTAATGTTTACGTTATTATTTCTTTATTATTTATTATTTTTTATTTTACTATTACGTTTTATCTAATTTTTCCGTGATTTAAATTCATTGACTCATGTGAATTGGTTTTCGTTAATTGATTTTCGTTAATTGATTTCCGTTCATTGATTTCCGTTCATTGATTTCCGTTCATTGATTTCCGTTAATTGATTTCCGTTAATAGATTTTCGTTAATTTATTTCCATTGATTGATTTACATTAATTAATTTCCATTGATTTACATTAATCTGTACTTACTGAAAATCTTGTTTGCAGTTACGCGAATTGTTCTTTGACAAAATACATGGATCGACATAAAATCAAACCCGACAGCAAAGCCTTTGCTTTGGTAAGAATACGAAAAAGAAATAAGTAGTAAATAAGTTGGAAATTAATTGGGAAAATTGGATGCTAATGATTTTTGAATTTTCAGTTGCAAAGACTGTTGGCGATGGATCCTAATAAAAGAATCACATCCGAACAGTCGATGCAGGATGCCTACTTTTTGGAGGAACCACTGCCAACTCAAGAGTAAGAGCACTTTCTTCACGTTTAAGTTTTTTTACAACTTTCAATTCAATTCTTTCAAACCGCATTAATTCTTTTATTAAAAATTTCTTTTTTCGAAAACTCATCACTTTTCGAAAATTGTATTAATCTTTTCAAAAACTTTGTCTTAATTCTTATTTTCTTTGAGATTTTTTGCTTTGTATTCTTATTTGTTTGAATTTTTGTTTGATTTGTTTTTTTAATTGTTTTATTTGTTTTTTTATTTGTTTTTTTATTTGTTTTTTTATTTGTTTGATTTTTTGTTTGCTTCTTTGTTTTTTATTTATATGTCTTTGTGTTTGCTTCCTTTTTTTCTATTTATTTGTTTGTTTTTTTATTTGTTTTCTTCCTCCTTTTCTTCTTTGTTTGCTTCCTTGTTTTTTTGTTTCTTTTTTCGTTTACTTCCTTGTTTTTTTATTTGTTTGTTTGCTTCCTTTTTGTATTTGTTTTCTTGTTTATTTGCTTCTTTGTTTTTTTATTTGTTTCTTTGCTTCTTTGTTACATTTGTTCGTTCGCTTCTTTGCTTTTTGTGTTTGATTATTTAATTTTCTTTTTTTGTAATACTAAAAAGGTATCCGCTTATTTGTAGGCCTGCTCAATTACTTTATTTTTATTGCTTTTTCTTTTTAGGTATCTACTTTTTTCACCCTCCCAAATTGTCAAAATACTTCTTGTACTAAATTAGCGGATGTTGCTTTTTAAATTGTTGCAGTATTTTTGCGGGCTGTCCAATTCCTTATCCAAAGAGGGAATTCCTGACGGACGACGATACAGAGGAAAAGACTGAAAACAAAGCAAGGCAGAATCAGCAACAAACGGTACTTATTATGTAGTTTAAACATTCCTAATTCGTATCAGACGTGTGTAGAGATACCCAAAAAAGCGCTTGGACTTCAAGTAGGATCAGGTATGTATTTAGAGTAAGCGGCGCATAAACTTTGTCAAAACCGTAGGGTGGCCGGGTTTTTGCGATGATCGCCACTCAATCTTTGCCTAAGAGTCGTACGGGAAGTCCAAAAGTAGTCTTTTCATCAACTTTTTGCAACAAACATCCCAAAAGTTTAATTTTACGTACTTTTAATGTCGTTACAATTTTCCAAAAAGTGTTTAATGTGCTTTAGAACATTTTGGGTTCAGGCAGTGTGTAAAGTAATTATTTTGCGCACTGGAAAACCTTCGAGTGCGTAAAGTGGTTATTTTTCGCACTGGAAAGTCTGCGAGTGCGTAAAGTGGTTATCTTGCGCGTTAGGTGATTTACGAGTACTTAAAATGATCACTTTACACGCTACGAAACCAATGAGTGTGGAAAGTGCTCACTTTACGTACTACAATGTCTAGAAGTGCAGAAAGCGATTATTTTACACACTGCACGTTTCATCAGTGTTTGAAGTGATTTCTTTACGCACTGTATTGTCTAGCAGTGCGAAAAGTGATTTCTTTACACACCGTGTTGTCTAGCAGTGCGGAAAGTGAGTACGTTACACACTAGGAGTTTAATAAGTGTGAAAAATATTTACTTTGCACACTGCGAGATCAATAAGTGTGAAAAGTGTTTACTTTTCACACTTGTTGATCTCGTAGTGCCTGGAAGTGCGGAAAGTGATTACACACTCCGTGACCTACAAGTGCAGAAAGCGACTACTTTACACACTTTGTGACCTAGGAGTGTAGAAAGCGATAACTTTACACACTTTGCGACCTAAAAGTGCGGAAAGTGATTGCTTTGCACAATTTGTGATCTGGAAGTGTAGAAAGTGATTACTTTATACACGTCACGATTGATTAGTGTCTAAAATTGTTCACTTTACACACTGAAGGTGGTTAATTGCCACAGAGTTTTTTAATTTATGTAAAATTAAACTTTTTAGGTCAGTTGCTACAAAAAATAGTTTATGATTCACGAAAGTAAAATATGATGGCATTTCTATCAATCAATCGATTGTTTTACGCACTCGTTTCATAAATAAATTTTTTGGCCCTTTCCTCTAGAGTAAGAAACGCCCGTTCTCGCCTCTTTATTTCAGTGCAGTTAATTGCCTCTCATTTTCCAAATTTATTGTCATTTCTAATCTTGGAAATACTCTTCTCAATTATCGTTTAAAATCGATTTTTCTTGCAAAAATCAATCTTGAATATATTTATTTAAATACTGAACGAGGAACACAAATGTAAAAATGACAAATTAAAAAAAGTAAAAAGTAATAAAAAATAGTAAAAAGCGAATTTAAACTTAAATGATTCTTAAAAATGTAATCCCTTAAGAATAAAACTCAATTTAATTATTTAATTTCATTTTAAAAATTAATATTACCGACTATTTTTTATCTTCTTTGTTTTCTGTTTTTTTTCTTATACTTTTTTGGTGTTGTCCTTAAGTTGTGTAATTTAATTTTAATTTTTGTTCAACTATTAACGATGTTTTAAACTTTTTTTTATTTCAATTTGTCACTTCTTCTAAAATAAACTCTTTAATGATATTTGATTATTATGTTTTATTTTATTATATATTTTATTTATTATATATTTTATTTATTATATTTTTTTCTTTTAGACAAAAGAAGAATTGTTGAAAAAAAGAATTAAGAGAATTTGTTTTATTTAAACGGTAATAAAAATAAATTTGTTGAAAAAAAAAGAATTACAATTTTTAAAAAATAATTTTTTTCAATGAAAACAACAAAACAATGTAATGAAAAAAATATGAGAATCGAGTTTCTTTGCTGAAAAAAGGGATTTTAAAAATGAACGTTTCAATTTTGTTTGTTTAGAATAATTAACGAAAAAGAAAAGTAAATTTTATTTAAAAATAATCATCTTATTACTTTTAATAAATAAATAATTTACAAAATAATGTAAATAAATAAAAAATCAGACATTTTTGCCTTTTTTGAAGAATTGAAGATTTTATTTTGAAAAAAACTTGTAGTTTTTAATTTGTATTTTCAATTTTTTCCCCGCATTTTTGACAAAAATGACTTATTTTTATAATGAAAATTACTTTTTCTGGACGAAATGTTCGTTTTTGGATCAAAATGAATTATTTTTTATGATTAAAATAATTGTTTCTTGATTTATTTATTAAACTCCATATTGACGAAAATTTTTTCTGAAAAATTTTAGTACTATCTTCTATTCCTAAAGCTTTTAATTTTTCATTAATAAAGCAGTCTGTGTTGAAATATTTTTCTTTGTTTAAAAAGCCTTTAACAAGAAAAATACTCTGATGCTTAGACAAAAATGGCTTTATTCTTCAAAAATAGAAAATAAGTTTTTATTAAAGAAAATAACATTTGTAGTTTTAAAGAACAATAGAATTATAATTGCAATTTTTTAAATATACTTCAATTGAAACGTTTTTCTTTCGAGTTTTTGTTTTGTTTGAAAAACTTTGGTTTACATTTAAAAAAGGGTTGACTTTTTGAAAAAGAAAAATAGAAATTTACAACGATAATTGAAGGATTAATTGACAAGATAATGATTTTAACATTTTTCATTAGAAAATCATATAAAAGCTAGTTACAAGTTTTCGAATTGGAAAATAATCGTCGAAAGGTGCTAAATAAGTAAGAATGTTTCGGTATTTTTTATTTAATGATTAAATAATGAATTTTTGTCCTGGAAAAATAAAATAAAGTATTTTTTGTTTCTTTAACTTTTAAAAATAGTTAATATTCTAATAATTTGTTTTAATATAAAATGAATTAGAATTTTAGAAAGTATCATTCTGTTTTGAAACTGATTATAAATTTGTAATTTATAATCATTTGTTTTTCAATTTGTTTTTCAATCATTTTAATGTTAATTTGGAAAAAAAATGAAATTATTCACTAAACAATATTTTCAATAAATAAAATTTTGTTCAACAAATTTTTTTATTGTCATTCAGGTCTTGTTCGATTTTGTATGGTTTTTCCTAATAATTTGCAGTTATTAAATAAATTTTGCTAATTTGATAAAAAATCAAGAAGTTTACGAATTTTATGTTCTTGTAGATTTTAGGATTATTTATGAAATTTAAAAAGTTGCGGACTTTTTTGAAATTTTAAAAATTACTTACAGATTAAATTAGTTACAGATTAAATTAGTTACAGATTTTTTTATAATTTAGAGAGAACATTTTTTTTATAAAAAGGTTAACTTTTTTTTTGCAAATTACCGGAATGCTTAATATTAATAATTTTCATAAAGAAAACTAAATATTTTTGATAAATGTAAAACACTGACTTCTTTCAATTTGAAAATTTATTATTATTTTTTTCTAATAATTATAATGTGGTTATAATAATGGTTTTTTCAAAAAGTCTTTGAATTTTAGAAATTAGTTATAAAAATAACAAAGTCCTAAATTCTTTTTTGTTTTGTTAATTGTTAAGTAAAACTTGTGTTTTTTATGAAATTACAATAATATCGTAAATTAATTATCTATTAAAAACTAAAAACTTACAAAAATAGTCAAATGAATGGATATTAATTATTTTTAAACAAAAATGTAGAGCAATTTATTATTTTGTTTATTTTACTACATTTTAAATGACATTTTAAATTTTTACCCAGTTTGTACAATTTTCGGATTTTGTTTTGTTTTTGAAAGCTTTGAATTTAAAGAAAAAATCGCATATTTTCGCAATATTAAACTGTTAAAATATTTTCTTCTGTTTGTTAAATTATATTTTTCCTTTCCTTTTTGTGTTTCTGATTATTTTTGCTTTTTTTAAATCCAACAAATTTTTTTTTTCTCTACCCAAAATATCACCAAACTTGCAGATTGTTTATAAATTTTATTGCGGAGTTTTTTATGGGAATCTTCATGTAATTTTTTATGGCGTTTTTTGACGGGAATTTTGACAATTCGAAAACGTAGAGTTTGACATGAAAAGTGCTACTATTTCAGTGGCGATTGAGTGCCTGCGATGCTATTTTATTTGATATTTTCAGCAACAAAATCAACAACCCCAGGGAGGTAATGGCGATCACAATCACGGACAAAATCCAAAAAGAGTTAGACTGAATGGGCCTCACGGAGCGCCAGAATTTCATCAGCACCAAAGCCACACAATGAGCCATCAACAACCGCAGGGGATGGTTTTTTCGGCGGCGCAGCCGTCACAGCCGTCGAATTTTCATCAGCGCTTTTGAAAGATGTGTGTTAATCTGTCTTTCTCTAAAGCGATTTTAAACAAGCGATAAAAAGTCCGACAAGTATTTCTCAGTGACCCATTGACTAATTGTGTATGTATGCATGTCTGAACTACGAATAATGTCAACTGTATATTATCTTCGTCCGAGACTAGAAATTTATTTATATACGTAATTGCGAGTTTGTTTCTTGACCTTATAGGCCTTTTAATAGTCAACCGTATTTTCTGTCATTTTAAAGTTCCTTCGTTTCAATAGTTTCGTTTTAATTCACTTGCAAATAGTCGATTGCAATAATTCTGTTGGTTTTTTAATTCATGTGAAAACGGCTGTTTACTGAATCCTTCGAGAGGTATATTTTCTGTTCGTTCAGAATTTTAGATATATTTGTAAAAAAAAAAAAGAAAGTGAAAATTAAGTGATTTGATAAATAGCTGTTTTGGATTATAATCGTATTCCTGAGCAACATGAGTACAAAATGTTGGATGAGAATTCAACTCATTTTTTTTCCTGATTCACAAAGAGAAAATTCTGGTTGAGAAAGGAGAATAAGATTTAGAGAATGAAATAAAGTTTTATAAAAAAGATGCATTTTATTTACCCTTCCTGTGGGTTCATATGACTGTTTTTTTAATCGTCTATTCCTACACCTTATGTATTCCATTTTATCTAGCCTCATCTTCCTTAATCCTATACCTGCTATCCTTACAATTTCTCTGGCCTACGGTCACGTGATGAGAAACTGCATTTGCCCCGACAGGAGAAAAGCTTGCTGGAAAAATAAAAGCTTAGACTACGTTAAAACGGAATCCAAAGCACACTTCCGTTCACAACTTGTTTAGACAAAGGAATGAAAAACATTTAAAACTGCGAAAAAAGTACCATATAAACCTTTAGGACCCGAGATTCATATCCTTGCTTTTTTCCACCTCATATTCCCGTAAATTTTATACCCTTAATACTTTTCCTAGACGCCCATTCCATCAACTTTTCTCTATTCCATATCCACTTTATCTGTTTGAGTTTCCTCTTCCTCACATTGTTATTCCAACACACAACTACACCTATCTTCCCACATAACACAATTTATTGCCACAATATTGCCTGAATATTGCAGTGAATACATGTAATATTGCGACGGAACATTGCTGCAATGTTGAGATGTCCGTTATTTGGCAATATTGCGAAATAATATTGAGGTAATATTGCAATGTTAAATTTTGACAATGTTGCATAGTGATATTGCGGTAATATTGCAGTGCCTTTTTGTGTCAATATTGAGTAGTAATCTTGCTGCAATAGTGTGGCAATATTCTACCAAATACTCGCATCTCATAAAAACTTTTATATCTATTTAAAGAAATATTGCTGCAATATTGCGTTAATAATGCAGCAAAATTACAATGCAATATTCCTTTAACATTGTAGCAATAATACAGCAATATTGCTTTGAGCTAAATAAAATAATTTGTATACTAGTCGAATGTTTGGCACAATATTGCAGCAACATTGCTATGCAATATTGATCGAACTGTACTATTTAATATTCCCACAATATTACACTGCAATATTGCAGCCGCATTACTATGGAATATTGCCACAATATTACACTGCAATATTGCAGCAATATTACTATGAGATACTGCCAATATATTACATTGGA
>WNHD01000949.1:5889-41216 GCA_011057455.1 Ganaspis sp. Gsp50
AGTTCTTTCAACTCTCTTTTCCTTAACTCCCAAAAGGTGCGACTTTTATAAACTCTCCTTGGGAGTTGATTTCTAACTCCTTTTTTTTACAGTGTAGAAATGATAACAAACATATCTTTCGTGTCTAATACATCTTCTGCGACCAAAATGCATATCTACAAAATTTCTGAAATAACTGCGCAAAGATACTATAAACGAACGTGTGTTTGAAAATTACTGTATAATTTTTAAAATAATTGTATACTTTCTTGAATTAGTTATACTTTTGACTCTTTTGACTAAACAAAATAAGACCGATTCGTTTATTTAATGAAATAGTAACCGTTTTGACTAACTTTTAGTCAATAGTGACTCATTCTGCGAGTAGAAAACTACAAATGCATTTGGTAACTCTTACTAATTGAATTAGTAAACTGTACAAAATGAATTTGTAGTTTTCTACTCAGAATTAGTCACTATTGACTAAAAATTAATCAAAACGGTTATTAATTCATTAAATAAATGAATTGGTCCTATTTCTATTTATTAGTAAAAAGGATCAAAAGGCTAAAAAATGACTGATTTAGATTTAGAGAGTAAAGATATATAAATAGTAAGCAAGCGTACCTTTAAAACTGGTACATTTGAGTGCTAAAGGAACGCATCTTTACTGTCTATATGTAGCATTTTTGAACATTTATAGCCTTTTTGAAGATTTTTATAGCTTATTTAAATTTTTGTGTAGCATTTTTAAAGATTTTTATAGCATATTTTTAAAGATTTGTATAGCATTTTTAAAGATTTGTATAGGATTTTTGAAGAGGCTCTATATGATAGATATAAATACGTTCTTATCCTTAATACTTTTTTGGTTCAATTAACTAGAATTTTTGTGAAGTTAACCAGAATTTTTGTTAAGAAGGGTGGTGACCGAAACAAAACATGAAACTAGAAAAATTATCTTTATAATATAGGCAAACGAAATTGAAATCAAAATTAATTTACAATAATTCGAAGAAAATGTTCATTCCCTTCTCCAGAGGCTCAAAAATATAACTCGAATTCTAGAACCTCTGTAACTATTAATTTCCCTTGCAAAACTCTTTCATGTTGTTAAACCCCTATATCTCGAAGTTCAGTTTTGCAACCTCTGTAATTCGAACCTATAGTATACATATGACCATTTAAAACTCTATAAAAACCTCTATAAGTCGAATCATGTTTTCAGAAACCTCTATAACTCGAAACCCTTTATAAGTCGAAACCTCTTCAACTAAGTTTTTAGCTTCGTAACATATATGTTGCTAAAAAAAATGCTTTACTATAGTATAAAGCAGAATTTTAAAAATCTTGTTATTATCCATATTTCATCCTTCTGCGAGCACAAATGCATTTATATCTATATCAGGGCTTCCTCTTTTCCACTCGACGAAAAATATCACATAAGAATCGCGACCATCGTCGGCATCGCAGTCACGCGACGAGGTTTCTTTCAATCGTATATTCTACGAGATTTGAATGGGGTCGACCTATTGTAACTGGCAATGGCGACCGATTTTATAGTGATCTAATGTACAGATGTTATTTACCCGCAATGAGAATGGAATAAAGCCATTGTATGACTGTATGTATTATGGTTTTCACCCTGTATATCTATATACTTACCTCTGTATCTTACCCTTACCCTACCTATCAAGCACAACTCTCTGCCTCACGCTCCATGACACAATCTCAGGAATTACTTTTGATTCTGCGTTACTCTCTATTATAAACTATTCCGGGGGTATCGAGCTGGACTGACTCCCATGCGGGGGCTGTTTCCGTCCTCAAATACCATTGACAACTTTTTTAGGCAACAATAAGTGTGTGGAAGGTATCAATATACACAATAATTCTCTGATTTTAACGAACATAGAAATTTATTCGCCTTTTCTTTGATTTTAGCGAACATAGAAATTTATTCGCTTTTTCTTTGATTTTAACAAACAATCAACGAATATAAATGAATGCTGGACTTAAAGATCATTGCATTATTTGTGCCTCATGAAGTTGTCCACATTATTTGAATATCCGTATAGAAAATGCGAGTACACTAATGCTCTAAAAGAAAAATAGCGAAAAAGTGCATTGAATCAAGCACTCCGGCAACTGATCTCTCTAAATCTTGCCTGGACGTGCAGATATAATTTCCGACAATCGGCGTTTAGCAAAGTTGCTGCGAGAAAAGCATTTTTCACACTTCCAGCTGTTTCCAGGCGACTGATTTATGGGACACGTTTGATATCGATATTTCTGCGGAAACGTGAGCCATTTCCCGGTCAGTATATGGAGGTTTTCAGCCGCATCGCCAGACAGAGATATTCGCACGAGACGCACAGCGGTGAAATATATCGGTGTGACTTTTTGACGTGCTTTTAACAGATTGAATTGAAAATGGCTTCCTGGCTTGGACATACGGCCAGCATATCTGTCCTAAAACGACCATCCAACCAAACCACTGGAAAATACATAATTTTTCTCTCGCTCTTTTTTCCCCCTGTTTTTTTTGTTCATTTTCACATTCGCTGACGCAGCACATTGCAAGCCGGCGGATCCGCCGAGTGCCTGGACGGTCAGCCAATTCGTCGAGTGGGGTGCAAAAATAATGTTCCTGCTCATTTTTTAAACCCGTTGCCTGGAAGGGAGTCGAGGTTAAAAAAAAAGTGACGGATATAGATATATACACATACATTACGACCGTCGCGTAATAGCCAGGGCATCGATGAAACGGACAAACCTAAAAGCCCTCAACCGATCCCGATATATATTACACCTATCCAACCCTTCAAACACATCTACATTACTGCAAATCTATAAAATCACCCTCTGCTGGGAAAATCGATTTTTGCGGATTCTTTTCTCAGAGAGGAATTAGATGGATTTATCGGCAATTGGTTAATATTAGGAGGATCAGCGAAGTTTTAGGTTGTAATCAAACTGAAACATTTAGGATACAAATTGAAACATTAGCATGAAGGTTAGGACAATGATTAAAACTGAGAATTCGATATTATCCAGAAGCAAGAACAACAATTACAATTGTTCAAAATCATAGTTGTATATCAATTATAGTTCGGTTCTATCCGGAAGCAAGAACAACAATTAGAATTGTTCAGAATCATCAGTTGCATCAATTATAATTCTGTATTATATTTCGGTATTATCCAAAAGTACAAAAATTTTAGAATTGTTCAGAGTCATCAGTTGCATCAATTTATAATTCGGTATTACATTTCGGTATTATCTATTAGTTGGGACAACAATTCCAATTGTTTGGACAACAATTCCAATTGTTGTTCATCATCAGATGTTCGCAATTGTACTTTATTGTTCCTATGATCTTCCAATTGCAGAAATATTAATAAAAGATAAAACTGTATGCAAATTATAACAATAACTCTGTTCAGTAATATTAGTGATTCCGAACAAACGTATGCATCTATTCTTGAATCGAGTCTTGAATCGAGTCTTGAATCAAATAAACTCTACATATCCGGCTTACTGCATATATCCGAAAAACCTCGACAATCTAAATAAACCCATTATGTCTAAATATAATCCAAAGGTATAATATAGTAATCTAATTGTATTATATCCTCTATACACATCTAACAGAATTTAAACTATGTTTTTTTTTAAACACGTTTTTTCAATCTTCCGGTATTACTTCCAATATCCAAAAACCTACAAGTTGGCATTCGGTTTAGAATAGTAATACTCTCACGGTCTATGTTTCGAAAAGTATCCGATCTTTCTTTGAACAGCAGGTAGTAGGCAAACGACACGTATGGACTATCAAGCATGCACCTTTTCCGTAAGTACAGATCCCATACAAACACCACAGTTAGGTAAACAGTTAGGGGCAAGAGATGAAATCAAGATCAAAAAATAATCTCGAATTACGTTGTTTGCCAACACACGCGTAATATTGTGGAAGCAGATTAGATCGGATCGAATCAGATAGTATTGAAGTTTCGAAACGCCCTGTCAAAAGCCAAACAAAGGGGTGGTGCATGTAAAAAAATACAAGTAGCTGAGGGCGGAATTGTAACAATCGCAAGTGCACCTTCCTCGGTTTCATTTGTCTCTTAATCTACAATCTGTCCTCAAGATATGATGCTTTTAGCATTTAGCTACAAGTGGATCCACAACCAGCATCAAATCCCAAATCCTCATCCAGATCTCAAAACTTTTTCAAGCACTGATCGGCCACTTGAGTGCTGCAGGGCATTCGATCAGCGATTACAGGTGACGCTATTATTCCTCTTTCTTATCTCGGATTTCTTCCTTCAACTATATTTCTCCCTTCAACTATTTCTTCCCTCGTACAATAACTTTTTTTGACTTGATGCGTAATTCGGACTCGTTCTCACGATTTCGGGTTGTCTTTTCAAAAATTGCTGAGCAATCCGTTAAGATTTTGGTTCAAATTGTTCAATTGGAGATTTTGATTAAAATTGGACATGTAGGTTCAATTTATCTATAGGTAATTGTACCCATAGGTAAAGAACATATAGGTGAAAAACCTAAAGGTAGAAAACCTAAAGGTAGAAAACCTAAAGGTAGAAAACCGAAAGGTAGAAAACCTAAAGGTAGAAAACCTATAGATAATTGTACCTATAGGTATAAAGAACCTATAGGTAAATTATACACTAGAGCAAATTTAAAAAGACTGTTTGAAATATGATTCCATCAATTTAGGAAATTGAATGTCCGTTTACGGTCTTCGAAAGCGCACGAACTAAGTAGAAATTGGGTCTAATCAGTCAAAGTGGACAAAAAACGAGACTATTTTGCGATGAAAAACAGACACTATGTGAGTGTTTGTAATTCTATGAGGATTAAGAAAGGTAGGTTGCTTGAGACGTAATGTATGCAGAGTCTTTTATGTGTTGTAATGTGAGAATAATAAAGTGTGAAGGGGTGTCAACAGTTGATAATATTAACATGTCTTTTTTAATCGAGGAATGGGCGTGGTTTGAAACAAGATACAGGATTTACCCTCCAGATGAAATGTAGTATCGACCAATAAGATTCCCACTTGTAGCAACAGTTGCAAACGCAAGCGCCCTGACAAGCAGCTGCTGAATATCCATACTATATCGTACACTAATTTTATACGTATATATTGTCATCCTCTGAAAAGGGAAGGTACTAAACCCTCCTAACGCCCTCCATGTTTTATCGTCCATTTTATTCTCCGCTGCCTCAAAAATTAACAATTTGGTAATTTAATCGAAACTGTTTTCTGTATCGGTTTAATTAAATTAGTCCACAGTATGAATGCATAGATATATAATATACGTATCTATAAATAATATATGAATCTATATATATATAATGTATGAATCTATATATATAATGTATGAATCCATATGTAACATATGAATCCATATCTAATATATGAATCCATATATAATATATCTAATCCATATATGCAATTCATATAATCATAATCCATATGTAATCCATATAATCATAATCCATATGTTCTATATGATTGGACCCATCCTAATATCAATTCAAAAATAGGTTTTTAATCAAAAGATGACAGATTTTGTATAGGTATTCCTTTTTATTAGCATAATTTGAATGGCATTTTCTTTAATTATGATTGTTTTAACAATGTAAAAGAACGTGGGGATTTTAAAAAATGCGACCGACGTTGCTATTGTGAATCGAAATTAAATTATTTGAATTTTTATTAACTTTTGAAATATCAATTTAATCTTCGTACTGATTCCATTCCGAAGCTTCACTCTATGATTCTTCATTTAATAACCTTTAGCGGTTGATAATCCCTTCTTTTGAAAATGATACTGATATGATGATATTGATATATGATGGTATTGATATGATGGTATTGATATGATGGCATTGATATGATGGTATTGATATGATGGTATTGATATGATGGTATTGATATAATATTGATATGAAGATATTGATATAGATCCGATTTTGATATCTTTATGGATGTTCATAAAGTGCACTTTTTCAGCTTTCTTTTATATTCATTCATTATTTCTTTAATTTTTTCAATCCAGTTAATGTTCCTTGTTTATACTCACGTTTCTTCGCTGAAAACTTTTTCCTGTAAGAGGACAATATCGTGTCTGATATCGGCTAACAAAAACAATAAAAAGTCGAAGCTACCAGCTGCCGCTTTCTGTCCTCTAGCTCCTTTTTCTCCAACATCTCCTTTTTGTCCTGTAGCTCCCGGAGATCCAGCAGGACCCTTAAAAGAAGACAAATATTTTGCTTTCTACCGATGTAGCCTTTTTATCAGTTGCATTTTGTTAAGTTCATTTTGAATAAGATAGATGTATTTCGGTTTTTTCAGTCTTTTAATTTCTCTATAAAATGTGGATATATGTAATATATACACTGAAAAAATGAAGTATTATTTTCAGCTCATTTTTGGCTGGAACCGTTTACATAAGTGTCAATTTGGACTGATTTTAAGACCAAAAACTGACTTAGTCTTGGTTTAAGCCACAAAATTAACTGCTTGCGTATAAACGGTTTAAGACTTTCTTTTTTTTTTGTAATAATATGTAATATATAATAATATATGTAATATGTAATACATACATTATTTTGTGAAATTAATGTCAAAGTTTACTGCTTGATACAGGATTCATATAGTATAGAAAACCAAAAAAAAGGGCCAAAACATAAAAGGCCTATTTACAATTTGTTCTCGCTTGCATTTATAGTAGCCTGAGTTCGTTTAAACAAAACTATCAAGAATAGGGTAGGATTTTTTATTTTCTGGAGTAAAACCCCTAGCAGAGAATTTTAAATCACTTCTTTCATTATTTTATTTTGACTTTGAAGCATCTAGGGAAATTGTATCAATAGGACCAGAAAAAAAATTCGCGATTTTCACAACCGTTTCTAATGTTGAGACCTTTTCTTGTAATTGTGTCAGCTGAGAACAAAAAGGTATGGTATCAATTCGGTATTATACCTAGAAGTAAGAACAACAATTGGAAATGTGTAGAACCATCAGTTTTATCAATTATAGTTCGGTATTATATTTCGGTATTATCTATTCTTTAACATATATATTTTCTTGAATTCGCCATCCTCTTAATATATATTAACAAAAATTTACTATAATATAATTCATTATTGAATAATAATTGTCTTATTTCTGAAACTGTGTTAAAGATGCATTTGATCGTAATCAAAACAATTCCTTCGAATTCTTACCAAAACAAAAATCAATTTTCAAGCATATTAAAAATCATTAGCTTAGTTAAAGAATTAGAATGTCAGCCACGTGCCCAGGGGGTGCTTAAAATTGTTTATAATTATCAAAGAAACCTTATTTTGCAAAAGAAGGAGAGAATCACAGCTGGCGAAGCATTTAGTAGCAGCGGCTGCTTCATTGGTTGTTGATATTTCCGGTTTCTCTCGATCAAAATGCTCTAACTTCTCGCAGGTCTTATTGTCCCCTCGCAAAACGAAACCGTCGTTACAACCGCAGGAAAAACCTCCTGGTTCATTATTGCAAAGCTGTTCGCAATCTGTACTGTTTTCGACGCATTCGTCAATGTCGAGGCACACTGGCTTCACCCCTCGTTTTCGCCTCTCAGCACTGAACCTTGACTCCGAACACGAAGAGAAAAAACAAAAGCTTCATTGTCAACGTTTTAGCATTTTAAGATTTTAATCCACGGGGCGCCTTTTCTGGATATAGTCGCTAAATTCTATCAAAAGAGATTTCTCAAACAATTTGCAGTTAAAGAGCCTTTCACTTTTCTGACCTTTTTATTTACTCTTTTTATAAGGGAAATTTAACTCAGTTGAATTGGAACTCCTTTGTGTTCTTTTCCACTTTACCCGGAATTCAGAAATACTCTTCTTTTATAATTAATTTATAAAATTTTGAATAATTCGTTAGGTTTATTTTTAATTTTAATTTCCACTCAGATGTTTATTTAAAATATTATTTTTTAATTATTCAAAACAATATTGAATAATGTTTATTTGTTTAATACAACTTCCTCGCAATGTTATTTTTAAATGTTATATATTTGTTATATGTATATTTGTTATAACTAGTAAATTATTTGAAATATTCTATTAAAAAGAAAATAATTTTATTAATTTTAAAAAAAGATAATAAAAGTTTAATTTGTTCTTATACAGAAAGATTAAAATTTTTAGAAAATATAAAACTGGGTCCAGTTCGTGAGAATTGTACTGAATTATGTTGATTATGTTAATATTTAATTTATTATTTTTAATATTTAATTAATATTATTCTACAAAAAAATTCAATTTGATAACATTTTTGGATCATTTGTATATATCTTTTTTATTTTACAATAGGAAATTGATGATTGAATATTTGACAGGAAATTTATGTTAGAATATTTGATAGAAAATTTATGATTAAATATTTGATAGGATATTTTTGATTGAATATTTAATAGGACATTTTTTATTAAATATTTGGTAGGAAATTTATGATTCAAGAATTAGAAATTCGTTGCGAATGGTACCGTTGCAGAAGTACGCGGAACTATATAACCTAACATTTTTACTCCGATGGAGAAAAACAATGACAACAATCAATTAAATCATTTTAATCAACCGAAAATTTCTGATTTTAGAAGACTAATTCATAAAAAATGATTCTGATTCACAAAATTATTCTCCCAAACCGCATTCTTAAATTTCACGAAACAAATTTTTTTCAATCAGTCTTTTCCGGGTATTTACTTCTTTGATGTAAACATGCAATACCAAATTTTCATGCAAATCATGCAAATGAATGTATAGGATGCAAATTATAATACAATTAGATTGGAATTGTTAATTAAAATAGATGTAAAATTACGATTTGTCTTCAAAAAAGTCAAATACTATTTGACAATATATTTTACTCAGCTGCTGCACTTAGCATTTTGTCTACTGCTATTGCTCTTTAATATTCTCAGAATTAAATTTCGTCTAAATATTCAAGTATGTACAAGTAAAAGTACTTTTGTAATAGAAAGACAATGACAATGAATTAAATACTTTTCGTCAAATACATAGTACGTATATTTTATCTACATAGTACTTTAACATATTAAAAAATTCCTTTATCTTTGTTTGATAAAAAAGATTTACTTGATCCAGATGGCAGCAACTCCTTGCTCTATAGCAAACTATGGTCGAAATAGTCGATATCATCTTTATCTGCCATTGTCTGCGTTTTGATGTCTAATATTTACTATCTGTTTACTATCCACAAATATCTTTTCGAACACCAAAAGAAATATGCATGCACCCTGCAAAAATAATAAAAAAAATTTTTAATTATTTTTAATTTAATTTTGACTAAAGGTACCCTGGGCCCTGGCTGACACCCCATAATTAGAAAGTCCATATAGAACCGGCTGAAATATTTGAGTTTGCGCAGAAGATATTATTTGGATTTTGGAGTGATGTGAACCACATTTGCTCGATAATAGTACAATGAGGCTAAAATCAGCCTCTGCTTTTCTTTTTTCTTGTTATTATTTATTCCTATAGTGTAATGGTGATATTTCTTATAAATTAATGCCAATATTGATCATGAGGATCAATAAACAATCGTCAGGACCAAGAATTTATAGGTTAGGAAATCCAATTTTTTGAAGCAAACAAAGTAGAAAATAGATATTTTGGAAAAATTATTAGAAACGAAGGGACAATGGCGAAAGTTTGGAGTTATTTCTTGTTTCTGCTTTGGATATTTTATCTGATGGCTGTAGCATTACTTCTTTTTACTGAAGGATTCTTACTTAACAAAGTTGCTCGGACTGAAAAAAGTAAGTGCAGTTTTTGATCAAATTGTATTTATAATTGTATATTTGTTCATGTATTTAATTATTATGCTAATTTTATCTTTTGTTTCATAATTTTCAATTAACTCTTATATGTTCGATACTTTAGTCTTTCTAATAAACGTTAAGCAATCCCCTTAAAACATTAAGTACATTACATATTTGGGTAACAATTTTTTTCCAATATTCCCATAGATGACCACCTAAATTTAAATGCAGCAATACTCAAAAATTCATGAATAAATTCTCTAACGAAAAGCTTAGTCAAGTATACTTTATGATAAACCTAAATTATTAATTCAAATGTCTTATTTGTGCAAAAGTATACACAAAGCAGCAAACATAAATCTTGAAAAACTCTATAAAATCTATAATAATATTAAAGCATAAAAGTCTTAAAAAATTTTAAATATATTTTTCAAACAAATTATGATGACTTTATCATCCGGACAGACTCGACTACTTAGTAACACTCCATGCCACAGTCAGCAGTCCTGCAATAAGCGCTGCTACCTTATATAAATTCAAAATACAAATGCTCGAATTTCACAAGATAAAAATGATTAATAATTGCAAATTTATACTCCTCATCGCAATTATTAAGACTTTTAATTAGCACATACCAAACTATTGACTTTAAAACCTACAAGTTACATGCAAACATTGTATACAATGGCTACAATCTCAGAAAACAAAATTGCAATCGTTGAGAATCATGATTTGTATCAATTATGCTTCAGTATTATATTTCAGTATTTTAAAGAGCGGAAAACAATTAAGAAATCCATTTTCCTTTACACAGCGAATCGACCCATGCAAGTGTAGTGTTTAAAATATTCCTTAAAATACGTGTTTTTTTTACTGCCGAATAGAAAAAAAAAGAATATTATAAAAAAAATTTCAGGAACATATTGAAACATTGAAAAACGTGAAAAAGTCACGTTTTTTCAAATTGCGAATCGACCCATGCAAGTGTAGTGTTTTAAATATTCCTTAAAATACGTGTTTTTCTACGCCGAATCAAATAAACAGAATATTGCAAGAAAAATTTCAGGAACACCTTGAAACATTGAAAAACGTGAAAATGTCACGTATTTTCAAATTGCGAATCGACCCATGCAAGTGAAAATACGTGTTTTTCTACGCAGAATCAAATAAAAAAAGAATAATGCAAAAAAAATTTCAGGAACACCTTGAAACATTGAAAAACGTGAAAAAGTCACGTTCTGTCAAATTGCAAATCGACCCATGCAAGTGTAGTGTTTAAAATATACCTTAAAATGCGTGTTTCTTTAAGCCGAATCGAATAAAAAAAGAATATTATAATAAAAATTTCAGGTACACCTTGAACCATTGAAAAACGTGAAAAAGTCACGTTTTTTCAAATTGCAAATCGACCCTTACAAGTGTAGTGTTTAAAATATTCCTTAAAATACGTGTTTTTCTACGCCGAAACGTATAAAGAAAGAATCTTGCAAAAAAATTTCAGGAACACCATTTAAAATTGAAAAACGTGAAAAAGTCACGTTTTTTCAAATTGCGAATCGACCCATGCAAGTGTAGTGTTTAAAATATTCCTTCAAATACGTGTTTTTCTACGACGAATCGAATAAAAACAGAATATTGCAAGAAAAATTTCAGGAACACCTTGAAACATTGAAAAACGTGAAAAAGTCACGTTTTTTCAAATTGCGAATCGACCCATGCAAGTGTAGTGTTTAAAATATTCGTTAAAATACGTGATTTTTTACTGCCGAATAGAAAAAAAAAGAATATTATAAAAACAATTTCAGGAACACCTTAAAACATTGAAAAACGTGAAAAATTCACGTTTTTTCAAATTGAGAATCGACCCATGCAAGTGTAGTGTTTAGAATATTCCCTAAAATACGTGTTTTTCTACGCCGAAACGAATAAAAAAAGAATATTGCAAGAAAAATTTCAGGAACACCTTGAAACATTGAAAAACGTGAAGTCACGTTTTTTCAAATTGCAAATCGACCCTTACAAGTGTAGTGTTTAAAATATTCCTTAAAATACGTGTTTTTCTACGCCGAAACGTATAAAGGAAGAATCTTGCCAAAAAAATTTCAGGAACACCATTTAAAATTGAAAAACGTGAAAAAGTCACGTTTTTTCAAATTGCGAATCGACCCATGCAAGTGTATTGTTTCAAATATTCCTTAAAATACGTGTTTTTTTACTGCCGATTCGAATAAAAAAAGAATATTATAAAAAAAATTTCAGGAACACATTGAAACATTGAAAAACGTGAAAAAGTCACGTTTTTTCAAATTGCAAGTCGACCCTTACAAGTGTAGTGTTTAAAATTTTTCTTTCAATACGTGCTTTTCTACGCCGAATCGAATAAAAAAAGAATAATGCAAAATAAATTTCAGGAACTCCTTGAAACATTGAAAAACGTGAAAAAGTCACGTTTTTTCAAATTGTGAATCAACCCATACAAGTGTAGTGTTTAAAATACTCCTTGCAATACGTTTTTTTCTACGCCGAAACGGATAAAAAAAGAATATTAAAAACAAAAATTCAGGAACAACTTGAAACATTGAAAAACGTGAAAAAGTCACGTTTTTTTAAATAGCGAATCGACCCATGCAAGTGTAGTGTTTCAAATATTCCTTAAAATACGTGTTTTTCTACGCCGAATCGAATAAAAACAGAATATTGCAAGAAAAATTTCAGGAACACCTTGAAACATTGAAAAACGTGAAAATGTCACGTATTTTCAAATTGCGAATCGACCCATGCAAGTGTAAAAATTTCAGGAACACCTTAAACATTGAAAAACGTGAAAAAGTCACGTTTTTTTAAATTGCAAATCGACCCTTACAAGTGTAGTGTTTAAAATATTCCTTAAAATACGTGTTTTTTTACTGACGAATCGAAAAAAAAAGAATATTATAAAAACAATTTCAGGAACACATTGAAACATTGAAAAACGTGAAAAATAAACGTTTTTTCAAATTGCAAATCGACCCATGCAAGTGTAGTGTTTAAAATATTCCATAAAATACGTGTTTCTTTATGCCGAATCGAATAAAGAAAGAATATTATAATAAAAATTTCAGGAACACCTTGAAACATTGAAAAACGTGAAGTCACGTTTTTCAAATTGCAAATCGACCCTTACAAGTGTAGTGTTTAAAATATTCCTTAAAATACGTGTTTTTCTACGCCGAAACTTATAAAGGAAGAATCTTGCCAAAAAAATTTCAGGAACACCATTTAAAATTGAATAACGTGAAAAAGTCACTTTTTTTCAAATTGCGAATCGACCCATGCAAGTGTAGTGTTTAAAATATTCCTTAAAATACTTTTTTTTCTACGCCGAAACGAATAAAGAAAGAATATATAAAAAAAAATTTCAGGAACACCATTTAAAATTGAAAAACGTGAAAAAGTCACGTTTTTTCAAATTGCAAATCGATCCATGCAAGTGTAGTGTTTCAAATATTCCTTAAAATACGTGTTTTTCTACGCCGAAACGAATAAAGAAAGAATATTACAAAAAAAATTTCAGGAACACCTTGAAACATTGTAAAAGTTTTAAAATTATGGAACGCGAATTTCCTTGTGTTTTTTTGCTTAATTATACGAATTTATTGGGCCATATGTATGAAAAATTGTATCTTACTGTAATTGGTTTTGTTTTTCTCGTATTCTAATTTTTTCATTTATTTGTGGCAGATGAGGGAGTGGTTAGAAACTTTAATGACTATTTTGATTTTGGGTTTTTACCGTGAATGTTGTTTTCATTTCAATTAGTCGAAATATGTTTGCAAATTTGTGTCCCATCCAAAAGTCGTGTATTGTCAAGAAATTTTGAATTACTTGTTTCTTCTTTTTAATATAATTGTTTTAGTATACTTTATTTGAACTCTTCATTTGTTTCCAGTACTAGTTTGTTTTTTTAAAAGAAAATAAATTGATTGTTAATTATTTTTAGGTGAATGTTCAAAAAGTAAGGATTCCATTTACTGGACTAAAGAAAGTATTTTCCAAGATCCACAGACAGCTGCTTCATTATGTCTCGAACCTCGAGCGAAAATTGTTCTTTTAGTAGTTGACGCTTTAAAATACGAATTTGCAAAATGGAACAAAAGAGACTCTTCACCATCTTATCACCGAAATAAAATGCCAGTCATAAATGAATTAATTCACAAATATCCGCAACACACTCGGCTCTATAAATTTGTTGCTGATCCACCCACGACGACAATGCAGCGATTAAAAAGTATCACAACAGGCACTCTTCCTACTTTTGTCGACGTTGGTTCAAATTTCAATGCCGAGAACATAAATGAAGACAATCTAGTCGAACAAAACTTTGCTAATGGGGTTGTTTTTATGGGTGACGATACCTGGATTAAACTCTTTCCTGGCAAATTTTTAAGACAATACCCAGCTCCTTCTTTCAATGTCTGGGACTTGGACACAGTTGACCTAGAAGTCGAGAAACGAATATTTCCCGAATTGAAGAAAAAGGATTGGTCCCTACTCGTCGCTCATGTTTTAGGTGTTGATCACTGTGGCCATAAACATGGACCCAATCATCCAGAAATGACTAGAAAATTAAAAGAGACCAATGATCTTATAAATAGAATCGTCGAAGCTTTGGAAGAAGGTGAACACTAATAATAAGTCCATACTAAATTTATTTAAAACATTTTGTTTGAAAGTTTTAATCATTCATTCGAAAATTCAATATCAATAATTAATTATTCATTCGAAAATTCAATATGGAGAATTAATTATTCATTCAAAAATTCAACATCAATAATTATTCATTTGAAAATTCAATTTAAAATATTAATTTTATAAAATTAATTATTCATTCAAATATGCATGTTTAAAAATTTAATTTTTAAAAATGTCAATTTTTTAAATTTACAGACACTATGCTGGTGGTGATTGGAGATCACGGAATGACCGAAACTGGAGATCACGGAGGTTCAAGTCCCAGTGAAGTTGATGCCGCAATGTTCGTCTATTCAAAAATCCCTCTTATAGATCGCTTTCTAGGTAGCAGTTCTGCTATCGTGAATCAAATCGATCTTGTTCCAACTTTAGCAGCAATTTTGGGAACTCCCGTTCCATTCTCAAATCTAGGAACCGTGATTCTCGACTCGTTACCAAAACCTGCGAAAAATTCAACTTTGGATTATCTCGAGTATGTCGTTCATTCTTTGTGGAGAAATATTGCTCAAACGAAAAAGTACATCGACGTCTACTCTGCTGACACTTATCTCTTCTCAGAGGAGAAATTGAAAGAGTTTGACTCTCAGTACAATCACCTTTTAGATTCACTAGAGAATATCAATCAGAGGGAAGAGTACGAAGCCTTCATCATTGAAGGCAAAGAATATTTGCGCAAAGTTCGAGAGACTTGCATAGAAATTTGGGTACAATTCGATTCCGGTTTAATGTCAAAGGGCCTCGTTTTGATGTTCTGCACTCTCTTCTTTTTCTACATGTTTATCAACGGTCTTCCTGAAAATATTTTAAACAAAGTGCTTTGCTCTACTTTTCTCCAGTACACCATTTACGTAAATCTTGCCTTCATCCTTGTCCTCTGTGGCCTTTTTGGACTGAATTTTATCGAGGACTTTAAAAATGCTCTTTTCTTTGGAACCGGAAGCATCTCGGTGGCTTTTCTTGCGATTCTGGTCGTGCAGAACTGGGACGCCATTTCAACAAAGTGGTACAACACTAGACATCGAAAGACAAAGTACTTTGTGAGAATTATCATTCTGTTGACTCTGTGTGGCGTTTTTTCCAACAGCTATGTCATCAACGAGAATAAGGTGCTTTCGTTTCTTCTCGTCACTCTCATTTGTATGATTCTTTACAGCGTGAGGGCTGAAACTACACAAGAATGTGCGGAGAAGAAATCGAAATTCTTTTCAAAAGCAATACCAAAAACTGCCTTCTGGACGATTATGTTGTCTCTTGGGTTCGCCGCTTGCTTTTCTGTGCGCATTTCCAATTATTTTTGGAGATGTCGTGACGATTTGCAGGAGAGCATGTGCTCGACTTTTGTAATGGGCAAATCTGGCTCAATTGATTCCAAGAATTTCGAGCGCTTTTTGCTGATTGTCGCGCTTGTGGTTCTTGCTTTTTACATCACTATTGTTAGAATTTGGATGCGAAATTGCGGGAATCTTGTGGGCTTTGCACCCAGTGTTATTTTTGCTCAATATTGTCCTGGAGTTATTGTTGTTTTTATGGGCTGTTATTGGGTTCTGAGGCTTCCAAAGGACGCGAAAGTTAAGTTTGTTCTGTCGTGGCAAGTTAATGCTTTGCCAGCAATGATATACTTTCTACTTTTGCTGGGAATCATTATCTATTTCTATCGACCTCTTACTATTTATGTTCTGCCGAAGAGGAAGGAGTCGATCAATCTTTATGGGGGAGAGAATGTCGTTCCTAGGCTCTTTGAGAGAATGAAGGATATGATTTATCGGAAGAAACCGACTGAGGAAGAAGACTTGCCAATTGTTTATGGATTAGGGACTATTTATAGTGCTACAATTATCATGTTTAGCATGTTTTTCATGCTGCTTCATGCACTTTTGCTTGGATATGTCCTCGCTCCAAGTATTTTTGCGCTCTTTGTCACCTGCATTTCAATTCTGGGGATCACTGCCATTAATCGATATCGAAACGCTAATAACATTGGTAAGAATAATTGAATAGAGGTACTTGATTCGAATATAGAAAAGCGACCTAATAATGCAAAAAATAATAATAATAATAAATAATAAAAAAAAAATAATATTGGTAGTAAAATTTGAATAAAGGTACTTGATTTGAATGAAGAACAACGATCTAATAGTATAGAAGGAATAATAAGAAATAAGAATAGTAAAAATAAACAAATAACATAATACAGGGTTTCTACAAGTCTGGAAAATCCGGAATTATCGTGGAATTTCATTATTTCTTATAGAATTATTGAAATCTCATGGTATTTTTATTTGTAGCGTGAACATTTATTTTCATTATTTAATTTCTTTACTTTATGATTATTAAGTTTTACCAAAATTTTATTTTATTATATAGAAAAAACTTAAAAATATTTTAAAACACTTTGAAATACTTCAAGATATTGAAATTTACTCAAAATTACTTATAAATACTTTAAAGGACTTCAAACGACTTAAAAATATTTTTTAAAGAAACTTGAAAATACTTAAAAATATTTAAATATATTTCAAATTACTTTAAAATACTTCAAAATCCTTTATATTACTTTAAAATATTTTTAAAAAGTTCAAACGACTTCAAAATACTTCAAAATATTTAATAATTCTTCAAAATATTTTAAAATGGTTCGAAATATTAAAAAAAAAACTTAAAAATATTTAAATATATTTAAATATAATTTAAATTACTTTAAAATTTTTCGCACTTTCTGTTTACAGAGGAGATAATAGTTTTACATTTAAGATGCAGTGGTAGAAAAAGCAATCAAAATACTTTGTTCTTACGTTTAGCTTTAGAGTTTAGTTAGAATAATTATTTGTTTCTGGAATAGAAGAAAAACCTGTACAAGCCGATAAAGAAGTAACAGTCTTTTGTCGATTTTTATATTTCTTCTTTTATTGCAGAAACAAATTATTAATTTAAATTCAAATGAGCTTAGAAACAAAGTACTTCAGATGTTCTTTTCATTAGTGGAACTTAAAGTTAAAAGTATTTTCTTCTCTATAAACAGGAAGTGGGAAAAATATTTGTTACACATAAAAAGATATGCCCTTAATTATTATGTATGCAATATTTTCTTTTTGCGCTCTTTTGGGCAAGTGAACTTCTCGATAGTGATAATATTAATAAAAATTGTAGATAATAATATTGATTAAAATTATAGTAAAAATATTAATAAAAATAGTAGTAATAATAATAATTAAAATAATAGGAAGAATATTAATAAGAATAGTAGTTATAATATTAATAAAAATAGTAGTAATGATGTTAATTTTATTATTAATTGTCAATTACAGTAATAATTAATATTTGGCATTTTTTATTAATAAAATAGACGATCTGCTTCGAGTTCCGGACGTAGTGCTGCTTTCTTGGTTTATGGTCGCAGAATACTTCTTTTATGGAACAGGACACCAGCCTTCGTTTCCAACGATTCACTGGGACGCAGCTTTTGTCGGAGTCAATGATAATAATACTCTGATACAAGCAATTCTTGTTGGTAAGACCTTCAAATTCAAATAAATGAAAATTAAGTTCAAAAGAAGAAACTGGAACTATTTTGTAACGGTTTTGAAACTTCGATTAACTTCAAAAGAAGAAACGGTTTCGAAAATTTAATTAACTTCAAAATAAGAAACAGGAAACGTTTTCGAAATTTTAAAGGAACTTCATAAGAAAAAGCAGGAAACGGTATCTAAATTTTAATTAATTTCAAAAGGAGTAACAGGAAATGGTTTCGAAATTTTAATGAACTTCAAAAGAAGCTGGAAACAGTTTCGAAACTTTGAAAGTTTCTTCTTTTGAATTGAATTTTCAATTCATTTTATTTATTGAAACTTTAAAAATTTCAAAGTTTCTTCTTTGGCTGTTTGTTTTTTCACAAATTAGTTATGTAATGTTAAATTGTAAAATTTAGTTTTATAATGTATTCCAATGTATATTAAGTACTATAATATGTTTCACAATGTTCTTAAAAAATTTTATCAATGTTGATATTTACAGGAATAAATACATTTGGATCATACATCATTCTTGGCGTAACGGTACCTCTTCTGGTAATTGTTCCTTTCACGTTTGGTATCATGTTTCCAAATGTTGTTAGACCTAAATTTAAATTAGAAGAAGGAACAAAAAAAGGAGAACTACTACTTTATGAACGAGACACTGCCTTCCAATCCTCCGTTTTCTCGGCCTGCGGAAAATACGCCCTTTTTCACGGAATGAGGGTAGATTTTTCCAAATATTTTCTGTATTTCATATTCATTTTAAATATCCGCTACTATTTTTATTTATTTTAATTTATGTATATTTAGATTTTTATATTTAGGTTTGTATATTTTATTTTGTATATTGTTATTTATATTCCTACAATACATATTGTATATTTTTATACAATATATTTTTTTGCAAATTCTATTTTATATATTATATTTTGTTTCGTATGTTTCGTTCTATATATTTTCTCTTGTATAATTTATTTTGCAAATTTTGTTTTGTATATTTTTTTGTGCAATCTGTTTCGTATATTTTTTTGTGTATTCTGTTTCGTATATTTTGTTTCGTATATTTTATATTGTATATTATTTTGCAAATTTTGTTTTGTATAGTTTCTATGTATATTATATTTCCTTGTATATTATATGTTGCAAATATTTTTCTGTATTTTATATATATTCTGTTTCATATATTTATATTGCAAATTTTGTTTCGTATATTTTGTTTCGTATTCTCTGTTTCATATATTTTATTTTGAAAATTCTGTTTTGTATGTTTTGTTTCGTTTATTTTATTTTGTATATTTTGTTTTGTATATTTTGTTTTACATATTTTCTCTTGTGTATTTTATTTTGCGAATTTTGTTTTGTAATTTTTTTAACATAATTCGTTTTGCAAATTTTGTTTTGCAAATTTTGTTTTGTATATTTTATCTTGATTATTTTATTTTACAAATTTTCTTGTGTATAGTTAATATTGTATATTTTATTGTGTATATTCCGTTTCGTATATTTTATTTTGCAAATTTCCTATTGTATATTTCTTGTCACTAATTTAAAAAAAAACATTTGTTTGTATATTTTCTCTTGTTTATTTTATTTTGCAAATTTTTTGTCCAAATTTTATTTTGTATATTTTATTTCGCATATTTCATATCGTACATTTAATTCTGAATTTTTTATTTTTTACACCTTGTCTTGTTATTTTTTTTTATACCTTGTTTTGTAAATGATTTCTTTATATTTACAAATCTTTACGATTTCACATAAACTAAAGTTAAAAACTAAACAAAATTTTGCATCTTTAAATTAAAACACATCACAATTTTCTATAACTCTGTTTATTGAAAAAGATTATTTTTAAAATTACAGACATTTGGCTGCATGCTTGCGGCGACAATCCATTGTAGACACTTGATGGTCTGGAGTATTTTTGCACCGAAATTAATTTTCGAGGGGATTGGATTCCTGGTAACTCTGGGCAGTGTCCTGGCATCGGTACTTTTATTAATAAGAGTCGATTCTTGTGTGGAACGTCTCGTAGCACAAGTAACAAAGTCAAGGTGACAGTAAATTCTTGATTAAAAACGGGTGACTTAGTCAATAGTATTAATTAACCTTGAACTTAACAAAGTGAGTCCTTATGTCCGTCAGTGTAAAGAAGTCTGAACCAAAAGGCACAAAAAAAAAGGAAAAAAATTGAATTTCAGGTTCCTGAAGTTAAAAAGTATATCATTAACTTCACAATTTTTCATATTGATATAGTGCAATAGGAAAAAACGTATGTAAATTAAATCTTTAAAGATGATAGTATTTAAATTGAATCTTTATAAATTATAGTGTTTAAAATAAATCTTTATGAATTACAGTGTTTAAATTAAATCTTTAAAAATGATAGTATTTAAATTAAATCTTTAAAAATGATAGTGTTTAAATTAAATCTTTAAAAATGATAGTATTTAAATTAAATCTTTAAAAAAAATAGTAGCCTTTAAAACTTTAAACAAAAAACATAGCATTTAAATTAAATCTTGAAAGAATTATAGGATTTAAATTTAACCTTTAAAAATTAAAGTATTTAAATTTAATCTATGAAGAAGTATTTAAACATAGAATTTCCGCTTCCTTCTAGAATTTCGTGTGTCCTTTGGCTCCGATTACTCTTAACTCTCCTGTAAAACCAAAGTCTAAAGACAGTTCTAATAATATTGAAATTATTTCTAGTGAACTAACTAATTAATGATATTAAGAATCAAGTGACTTACTCATTCGTACGAATTTGCATCTTATACCAAATACTCGTTTTACAAAGTATTGCATAAGTTTTCAAGTGAAGTAGAATTCCTGCAAATACTACAATCACTGCCGTGTAATTATTTTGTACAGAGTTTGTAGTCAAATACAGATGGAATGAAATTATCTCAATCAAACTGACTTTGATTTGTTGAAGTTTAGCACACTAAAGCTACCCTGCGAGCAATGCATTGCTAATTTCGTATTCACAAAGCAACGCACTTGATGCAGGATCGCACTCGTGTGCTAACATTTTTTTGGGAATTTTAATCTTCCTCATTACCTGAATTGTCTTAATTCTAATATGTAATCTTTATTGTATAGTTAAATTTTAATTACTGTCAATCGAATAATCCTTATCCTTTTCTTTCCAAATCAGTTTTATTCTGATCATAGGCTTCGAACTGTATTTTTTAATTTTTTTATCTCATCTTTATTTATTTTTTAAAATAAAATTTAATACGATATTTAATGAAATTAAAATTATATTTTATTATTTAAAATCTCTTTTTTTTAATTCTTCTCTTTTTGTCGTCTTTATTCTGTTAAATTCAAACTGTGCATTTATTTCTGCTTTTTTACTTGATTTCTTTTAATTCTTTCATAGTTCTTAAAATTTCGAGATGTTTTTTTATTTATTTCGAAGTTCTTTTAAATTTTTCATAGTTCTTTTAATTTTTGCTTCCTCAAGAGGAAGCTTTGTTTTCAAAGTTCTCTTAATTTTTTCAAAGTTTTTTTTTTAATTATTTCGAAGTTTCTTAACACTTAGAGATGTTTTTTATTTCTTAAATATTCTAGTACTTTTCTTCAGTTTGATTTTTTCAGTCAATCAATTTAATTTTAGACAAATTCTGTTGTTCTCAGAAATATTATTTATATCTTTATTTCCTTTATTCATTTCTATTTACACTATTATCATCGAGATTATTTTTTCAAGTTCATTCATTATTCACATTATTATTTTTATTATTATTATTTTTATTGTCAATATTGTTCATATTTTTAACTATTTTTTTACACTCTTCTAAGTCTGCTATTATTTACTATTTTGTAATAATTTTCTTTATTTTTTCATTTTCTTCTACTTTTGAATATTTATTTAAATTCCATTGAAAAAATTGATAAATTAAAAAAACTATTGATTCTACAGATGCAATTTTTATAAAAAATATTTTTTATTCTTTTTTGAATTTCTTGGTTCAGTTCGAAACCTATAATCATGTTCAGACAAAAAGTTTTTTTTATAACAATAGTCACAAATAATATTAATTTTAATTGTTATTATACTAATTATTGCTGTACTCTAAATTATAAATATTATAAAAAATATATTATCATCAATCAAATAATACTAATTGTCACAATTTTTTTATATTTTTTAAAGTTTAGGAAATTGTTGTTTAAAGTTTTGAAAAATGTTCCTTAAACTTAGTAAAATGTTATTTGAAATAAATTGTTATTCAAATTCTAGCAAATTGTTGTTCAAAGTTTAGTAAATTGTTATTCAAAGTTTAGGAAATTGTTAATCAAAGTTTAGTAAATTGTTATTCAAAATTAATTAAACTGTTATTTACACTCTAGAAGAAACATTATATTCAAATTTTATGAAAATGATTAAATATTTCATTTATTATAACATGCAGTTTATTTTTATATTTCAGGAAAGGCTTATTGATTTAAATCGGTTTACGTTAAATTTCTTTATTCGCTCAACTACTCTACAATTTTAATTCGTGAGTTGCATGCCAAATTGTGAATTAATTAAAAATGGTATAATTTAATTATTACCCTGCTCACATAAATTTAATGACGACTGTGATGATGATGCCTGTCACCTTCAAACTGTTTTTTTACATAGTCGCCCCATTCGGCCCACTTTTTACCAAAATCGTTATTCCACTTTGGCTAAAAAAATAAAAAAAAGCAAAATTAATGCAAACTATTTTCACAATTGATTGGAAAATATTTTTTAACTGACACTAACATTTTGAAAGTCTGGCGTACGTGAATTCGAAGCGGGCATTTGAATCTGTAATCGAGGAGTGTTTAAAAAATTGTAACTAATCTATTTTATTCTGTCATATTTTACTTTTATCTGATAATTTAATTCAATCGTGATATTGTATCTTTTTTTACAGCTGATTACAATTTTTCCGTTTCAAAACAATTTGTACACTAATTTTTTTTTATTTAATTAATCAAGCAAGTATTCAAATACTCAAAAAATCCATAGATCATTATTTTCAATTCTTTATTCTTTCTTTTCATTATTTTCTTGAATTTATAGTTTTACAATCTACTCAATTTATCATTTTAAGTTAAATTATGTAAAATCAACAAGTTTTATTAAGTTTTGTGAACGTATTTGAATACGCGATCTTTTAATTAAATTAAAAAAATTATTTCAATTAAATGATTATCAATAGAGCTATTCAATGACGAATAGTACAAATAATGAAAAAATAATACGTTTAACGTTTATAAGTTTGGAAACATGTTTTTTATGTTGCAAAAAACTTTTATTTTGCAAACAATTTCATAGTATATTTTTATTAAAAAAAAACAAAAAGCGAAAAATTATCAAAAAATAGGTTTAAAAACAGTTTTATTTATTGTAAAAAAAAATTTACAATAAAAGCTGCTTTATATAATGTGAAAACAATTACTATGAAAAGTATTTTATTTATTTCAAAGTAAACTTATGATTTTTGTACGATTCGTAATTTTTCAAGGTTTGGTAATTATTATCTGTAATTTATATTAGCTACATCTTATATTATCTATTTTTATGTGATCTATATTTTATGTGATCTACATTTTATGTGATCTACATTTTATGTGATCTACATTTTATGTGATCTATATTTAAAAAATTCATACTTTATGTGATCTATATTTAAAAACTCCATACTTTATGTGATCCATATTTAAATAATCTATATTTAAAAAATCGACATTTATATTTTTAAATCGAATTTAATTTCAAGAGCTACTTACGTGCAGATTGATACCTCCTCCTTGATGACCAGGAACACTGTTTCCTCCAGCTTGGACTGTTTCTATTGCACCAGGTGGCATGCTTTGGTAACCCTGATGCATTTCCATTTTTACACCTCTTGGATTGTTCCTGTAATTGTCTTCAAAATATTGATAATCATCAGCTTCCCTCTTTGGAGACGCTGTAGTTGGAGGATGAGAAACCCAGATGGAAGTTGGAGCACTTCTTGCAAACTTTGCTGGAACCGAGCCAAATCCTGAAGAAGATGTATCTGCCGATGAAGGGAAATTGAAGCTATTAAGTTTACTTTGTATCGCTTCCAGAAGAGTCGTGTTGAAAACAGGCGATGTCATTCCTGGAAATGAGGGAAATGCGTCCCTGAAACAAAAATAATTATTAAAAAAAGGATTCAGCAAGTAGATTTATAATTGGATCCGATTATAATTGTAATTCAATATTGTAATTTTAGTTTAGTTCCAATTCAATTCTTATAATTGTCATACGATTGTGATTCTTATTTAATTCAGTTGTAATTAATTTGAAAATTAATTTCAACTCAATTTTAGCATCCATTGGAATCCATTGGAATTTGTAATGCAATGCAATTCAATTGTAATTCAATTCAATTGCAAGTTTAATTTAGTTGGTACTTTAATTCGAAGCAATTGTAATTCAGTTCAATTGTAACTTAATTCAATTATAATTCAAATCAATTGTAAATTAATTCCACTGTAACCTCAATTCAATTGTTATTTAATGCAATTGCTATTGAATTTAATTGTTATTTAATTCAATTGTTATTGAATTCAATTGTTATATCATTCAATTGTTATTGAATTCAATTGTAACTTTAATTCGAAACAATAGTGATTCAATTCAATTTTAAACTTATTAAATTGTAACTTTACTTCCAAGCAATTGTAATTCAATTGACTTGTAACTGAATTCAATTGTAATTAACTTAAATTCAACTGTAACTTAATTCAATTGTAACTATAATTGCAATCAATCGTAAACGTATTCAACTGTAATTCAATTCTTCTCATTTCCAAAAGAATTCAATCTTGAATTTACTTTATTCTGAATTTAATTTATCGTTGAATTAGAATTGAATTAAAATTCATTTAATTGAATGGAATTAAAATTAAAATTGAATTAAAATTAGAATTGAATTAAAATGCAATTCAATTGGATTGAATTAAAATTCAATTCTAATTCAACGATTTAAATATCAGACTAACAAGTGTTCTTTCTTTTACAGAAATATGAAGCGATCCGAATTGGCAACCGATTTTAAAAAAAGAAGAAGAATACGTACATCGAAGGGAAGTAGCTTTCTTCAGTTGGAACTTCAGTTGTAGCAAGTTGAGCTTGCATGGCTAGTTTAGCAGCAGATGTTATATTTTTTTGCAAAGAAGTCAACATGTCGAATACTTGACCAAGGAGGACCATTCTTTGTTGGAAGGGCATTGTTGCATCGGCTGTTGGTGATGGCCAAAGATTCGATGCTAAATTTTTGAAGGGTTTCTTGACTAGAGGATTGAATGCCAATGATTTTTCATAAGTCAGCAAATCATTCATTGTGGCAACCATGTTGGTTTTTATAGCCCCTAGTTCCCCGAGAATCGAATCCACAATTGCATCTTTCGCTTCCGAGATTTTCGTGAAGTCTTCCACTGACCTGTTTTTTGCAAGTTTTTTTCATTTTTTAAAAAATTGTTCAAAAAATTGTTTGTTATTTATCTTGAGAGAGGAAACTTTGCTTTGTTTTTTTTTTATTTTAGCTTCCTCGTAGAGGAGGTTTTTTATTGTTTTATTCCATTGATTTTTGAAAAAGAAATCTCTTTGTTATGAAAATCAATTAATTTTTTAAAACGACTATTTTTATTTTTATCATCAATTGGTTTTTCAAAAACGACTCTCTTTATGAACAAAAACAATTGATTTTTCAAAAATGACTTTATTATCAAAATCTATATTTCAAAAACTACTTACAAAATGTGACTTTTTGAATCTAAAATATTAAAATTAATTGGTTTTTCAAAATCGATTCAAGACGACTCACAAAAGCAACTATTAAACTCAACTGAGACTTTGAAAACGCTCCTTTACTTATTAATTAAGAATTAATTGATTTTGATGATTTCGTAACTGAACTATTATTGTACGGAATTTATTTAAAACTACATTCTAGTGCTATTTATTTTATTTTGTTGATTGTTACTACATAATATTTTTTATGTAACATTGAAATTACGATTTAAAATCTTCCACACTAGTAACAGATCTATTAATTATTTTTTTATTTATTTAGGTGTTAAAAAATTAATCGTACCTGGCAACCTTGACTGTCGCGGCTTCAGCAGTTTCCGGAGCTGCAGAATTCGCAGTTACGTTCAACGCCAACTGGCTGAAGAGTTTGTCCAAGAATTTGGAAACCTGGAAATTAAAAAATTATTTAAGATAACTATCTTTGACTTACAAAATTGGTATACTTAAATTGTAAAATTGGTTTTGCAATGTTCGTATTTCGATTTTCCTTTTGGGATATTATTCTAGATGATAACAAAGATAATAATGACGACGATAATAATGACAACAATGATGATGTCAATGAAAATAAAAATCATAATGAACATAAAAATGCTAATGATTACAATCATACAAAAATCACAGTTCGCACATTGATTCATAAAATATTCCCACATCATCAAAAAATGTCCTTAATTTTAAACCTTTTGCGGGTATTCAGTTGGTCCAGGAATTATAGAAGATGGGAGCCAAAAGTCAGGAGGAACGATGGTGCTCTTCGGAACTGGAATTTCAGTAACCGCAGGCGTTGTAGCAGGAGTTGTCGCCAGATTTTTAAAAAGAGTATCCAGAAACGCTGCTTTTTTGGACATTGCCATTCCAGGACCAGCCATTGGTGCAAAAGGTCCAAATGGACCTGGCATTGCACCTCCTGCGGGAGCAAATGGACCAAATGGACCAAATTTACCAGCAGGACCAAATGGACCAGCCATTGGACCGAATGGTCCAAAAGGACCGTACATTCCTGCCAAAAATGCAGGCGGCAGTTTCAAAACTGGAGTCTTCGGATCCTTGCTTCCTGCTGCCTCAGGCAATTCGACACTTTCCGGTTCCACTACACTTCTTCTTCTGCGACTCGTCGTTTCTGATGAAGTTTCAGATTCCACTGAAGGACCGAAAGGAAGATTTGGCTGCATTGAAACGTACTTTGCGAGTATTGGATTAAACACTGGAGACACTGGCGCTGCTGGATTTGCCATTGGTGCCATTGGATTTACCATTGGCATCATTGGATTGAACATTGGATTAGCGAACGGACTCATGGGCACTGGAACACCGAAAGGGAACATCATTGCTCCAAAAAGCCCCCGTTTTTCGTAAACCTGGTAAAGGAATATTTTTCCACTATCAAAAACGACTGAAATTATTTTTTTTTTATTTTACATTGCTAAAAAAAATTTAAAACAAGACGTGTTTTTTATTTCATAAATAACAACAAATATTTTCTATTTTATACTTCATGCTAAAAAATATTAATAACAAAACACGTTTTTTATTTTAACAACAAATATTTTCTATTTTGTACTTCATGCTAAAAAATGTTAATAACGAAACATGTTTTTTATTTTAACAAATATTTTCTATTTTATACTTCGTGTTAAAAAATATGTGTAGAAACATGCTAGAATTATTTTTTACTTTTTTGACTTCACGATAAAAAATGTAAAAACAAATTTGTTTAAAAAACCTTACTCACAGCGCTTTTGGGCTTGTTGAAAGCATCAGCAGATTTAGCGTAGGCTGGCGAATTTCCGAATAAATTTAAAAGTTTTTCTGGTTCTTCAGCGATAGGTGCGAGTCCAGGATACGATGGAGGAGGACCCATGTTTTTGGTGCTTGGATTCTGTGGTTCCTTGGAGAAGTTTTCGGCAGCGTTTAACATCGTGTCGACGCTTCTTCTTCTACGACTGAAAGAAGCCGATGAATAGGGGGATTCTGATTCTGCAGGGAATCCAAAGCCACCGGGAGAAAATTTGGATCCCATCATGCCAAATTTAGAGAACATTGGATTGAACATTGGACCCTTGAAAGCCTTGCCACCCTTTCCGGCTTTTCCGGCCTTTGGTCCTCCAGGGCCCATTGGCCCCATTGGACCCATTGGACCTTCAAATCCCATTGGACCCATTGGTCCTCCAGGTCCCATTGGACCCATTGGTCCTCCAGGTCCCATAGGACCCATTGGTCCTCCTAATTTGCCCATTGGGCCCATTGGTCCTCCGGGTCCCATCATTGAACCGAAAAGTCCACGCTTTTCTGGAACCTAGACATAAATGTATTTTTATTGTTGTTTTGTTTTTTGAAAAATAGAAACTAATAATCTGAAAGTGAAAAAGTACGAAAAGATCGAAAAGTTCTAGCTTTTCTGCAACCTACAAGTAATGTATTTTTATTTTTTTTGTTTAGAAAAATTTTAGAGTAAAAGAAAAGATCGAAAAGTATTATAATAATCAAAGAAATAATGTATTTTTATTTTATTAAAAAAAATAGAGAATAAACAATTTCAGAGTAGAAAAGTTCGAAAAGAAAGAATATTTCTCGTATTTCTGGAACCTAGAAATAAATGTATTGTTAATTTAAAATTTTTTTTTTACAAAAATAGAGGATAGATAATTTGAGAGTAAATAATTTGAGAGCAAATAATTTGAGAATAAATAATTTGAGAGTAAATAACTTCAGAATAAATTATGTTAACAATGAATTTCTTTAATATTGAGAACTTTTAATCTGAATATGATTTTTTTTCCATTCTCTAAATTTTTTTTGTTTGATTTCAATACAATTTTGAAAGAACTCACGGTTTCAGGTTCAGCTAGTGCTAATTTAGGATAAGCATTTTCTGCAGTTTGAGAAAGATCAACTGGACCTAAACCGCCGAATAAATTATTCAGAAGTTCCGTTTTTTTAGCAATCATCATTTTTGGGTCGACGAATTTTGGAAACATGGGCGATTTTGGCATGTAAGGAACAGTTATCGATCCCATTCCGGGAATTGATGGTGGACCCACAGATCTGTAATACACTGGAAAATATTTTTTTTAGTTATAAATAATTAGTTCAAAAATAATGAGGAGAGGAATAGAAAGAAGAAAAAAACAAGAATAATTTATTTTTCTGAAAGAAGAGAAAAAACGAAAAAAACAGTAGAAAAAGGAAGAAGAGGAAGAAAAGGAAGAAGAGGAAGAAGAGGAAGAAGAGGAAGAAGAGGAAGAAGAGGAAGAAGAGGAAGAAGAGGAAGAAGAGGAAGAGAAAAGGAAGAAATAAGGAAGAAAAAAGTGAGAAGAAGAATAACAAGAAAACAATAGGAAGAAAAGAAACAATAAAAAAAAATAAAAAACAGCAAAAAACAATCAAAAGCGAAAATATAAGGAAAACAAGTATTTTTAAAATAATAAAATCAATATATGAAAAAGAAGAAAAGAGAAACAGAGAAGGAAAAGAAGAAAAAAAGCAAATAATAAATAAATGCATAAAGAATTCTAATTTTCTTTGAATTCTTTCATGAAGAAGATTTCCTGGTTTTGAATTATATGAGAAGAACAAGAAGAAAATAAATAACAGCATAAAAATAGAAAATATAAAGGAAAAAAGTATGTTTAAAATAATAAAAAAGTATTTCAAAAAGTTATTTAAATTTTAATTTTCTTTAAATTGTTTTAGGAAGATTATCTGGTTTCAAGGTGTATGAGAAAAACAAAAAGAGCCAGAAAAAAGAAAGAAGAGAAGAAGAGAAGAAGAAAAGAAGAGAGAAAGAGAAGAATAAAAAAGAAAAAGAAGAAAGATAGAAAAATAAAGAAAAATAGAAAAACAGGACAAGAAAATGAAAATACAAGGGAAAAAAGTCTTTTGACGTATTTATGTAAATTCTGATTATCTTAAAATTGTTTCAAGAAGAAGATTACCTGGTTTCGAGGCGTATGGTGCCCATGGTGCTCCAGGAGGTGGCGGAGGTTTTGCGGTCACACCGATGAAAAACGCCAAAATAAAGCAGAGTTTAGATCCTCTTCTTCGACACATGTTTACTCAATTGTGATGAGAAGACATTGTGCCTCGATTTTTATATGATTCGATGCCCCAATATTAATTAATGCAAAGCTCTTGGTATTTTACTTGGAAGTCAACAGAGGGTCTGAAATTAGACTAATTAAAATAATCCTTTCTTCACTTTCACATTGACACTTGTGGATTATAAAAAGCTATTGCGATTTCTTAAAATACTTTCTGCAATTTCCTTCTCAAATGTTTATGCGAGACAAGATTAATGAAATTGAATTTTTTAATTGTCAAATAGGCTGACGAAGCTTTATTTTTAGCTATCGCAAATTTTCGAATTTTACATTTTTTGCTTAGAAAATTTTTATTTCGTAAATCTTTTACTTTTTCTTTCGAAATTTTCTTTTAACAAAACTTTAATGAATGACAAAAGGTTTATTAATATAAAAAAATGAGCTTTTAGGCAATTTTTGAGTTTGAAGGCAAATTTAGATTGTAATTATTTTAAAGTAAATAACTAAATAATGAGATGAGTAATTAACTAAATAAATAAATTACTGAGAAAATAAATATTTAACAAAGTAAATACATAAATAGCTAAATAATTTTAAAGCAGAAACGAATAAATAAAAATAATAAATGTAATTTTAATTTAATCGATTAATTTATAAAATAAGGTAGAAAATAAGAAAATGTACGAGGTTTTCATATCAATTTTTGAATTTTTTGAATTTAAGCAGGAAGTTGAGGGTAATTGAGAGTCTTTTGTTTTTCTTTTGCGAAAATATTTCAAAATACCGATTCTCATTTTTCTCCGAAACAATTGCAGGTACAATTGTTTCAAATTGTTCCGAAATTTTCTCTGGATACACCCTGTTAGTAATTTTTAACACTTATTTAATTAAATAGCAATTATTTAGAATGAGTTATATTTCTTTTAACTGATTTTATTGCCATGTCGACTTCTCTGTCAAATCGTAAGTAGCATTTTTGTTTTTCTGAGAAAAACGAACCTGTTAAAATGGTGGATTGAAAAAATGACAAGAAGCTTTTCCAATTTTTCAACGTCAGAAGAATTTCTATTTTAAATGTCCTGTCAACTTGGTTATTGAATTCGATATTGATCAATTTGATTTATTAATTCATTTTAGAGTTAATTATATTTATTAATTAATTTTACAGTAAATTATATTAATTATTAATTATATACAGTTTTAATTATAGCTTCTCATTGCAGTTTTTATTTCTAATTTTTATTGCAGTTTTTCATTGTAATTTTTATTAAATAATTCAATTTTAACCAGTAAATAATAAATGGCCTAAAATAAAAAAAACATCTTAAAACCATAAAAGTCCATCTATTGAATTGTTTATTTGTAATTTTTATTTCACTTTTTAATTATTATTTCTCACTGCAATTTTTTATTGTAGTTTTTATTGTAATTTTTATTGCAGTTTTTAATTTGCATTTTCTCAATAACGTTTTCTATTTCTTTTTCAGTCTTATCGATTCCCTTTCTATTTATTGAAGGTATAATATATCGGGCAATGAATTTAATGTTTTAATTTTTGGTATTTAATTTTTTAGAAAGACCTGATGATCCAATGGGGTCCGAAACATTTGCATCGCTTTGGATGGCTCTTCAAAATAGTTACGAGGGAACAAATATCACGAGAACGGTTGCGAGACTTTTGCACATGTATCAACCAGAAGATGGTCTTGAAGCTTACGAACGCCTTCTTCGAACCCTTTATGTCCTTTTGGGCGATTTTGATTCCAGAGGATTCAAACTTTTAGTTTCTATTATTCCTCCACCTGCCAATATTCCTGAAGAAATAATTGAAGATGTCTTCGAAAATGCTGTAGGATTTATTAGAATGACTACTCTTCCTGACAGGTAATATTTAATTTATAAATTTAAATTATAATCATAATAAAAATAAATAAATAAAAATAAAAAATTTGCAGTCGTTTTCTCGATTTTGGAACAGACGATGAATCGATTAATAATTTGAATAAAGAAGCAGGTATGGAAATTACCCCTCCGAGTCCAAAATCTGATTTAGAAATTAAAAGTGACTCTTGTGAAGTTCAAGAATCTTTTGAGGTTTGTTAATCTAGTGGATTGCTTTTCGATTGATTTCAATTTTTATTTCATTTTTTTAAACGGAAATTTCAATTTCAATAATTGAGATTAAAATCTAAATGAATAGAAAATTAATTCTCATTTTCTTTTTCAGGAACCGTTATTTTTTGAAACAGAAACTTCTTTTATTAATAATTGTGACACTGAAAGAAAAATAGAGGATCAACACCTTCCAGGGACATCATCGGATTATAGAATGAAATGGATTTCCACACCTTACACATTAAGAAAAAATGCAATTTGTCAATCAACTCACAAACACCAAGAAAATACGACAATTCCGGTTTTTCAAAACCTTCCCGAAGAAGATAACTGCCATGAGGTGTATTTGCATTTATTATTTTCTTTTGCTAATTATTATTATTTGTTAAATTAGCTTTTTAAATTATTAAATTAAAAAAACTGGTTATTAATTGTGTTTTTTGAATCATGTCTTTAAATTATTTTTTGTAATTGTGCTTTTAAATTATTAAAACTACTGCGAATAAACAAAAAAATAGAAATTTTTTTTTTTCTAAATTGATAACAAAATCGAATTACTTCACTATTTATTTGTATAGTTGTTTTAATTGTTGAATTAAAAATATAAATAATAGAAGCAAATTAATTACTCCTACTTTCTTCAATTTCCAGGGCAATTCTAACGTCTTTAAAAAACCAGAATTGACTAATATACCAAAAAAGCGAAATTCGAGGAAAGAAAACAAGGAAGAGACGAAGCCTAAATTTTTGATTTCGAAAAAGAAAGACAACAATTTTGTAAAAGAGAAATGTAAAACTATTACCGAGGAGCAAACTGTGATAAGTAAAAAAAGCGAAAAGCTTTTAAGAAGAAAATTAAAGAATCTGCAAAAAGCAATTCAAGAAGATATTTACAAAATGGACTTTGTTCAACCAAACAGTGAAGAAATAGAAATAATCCCAGTACGAAGAAAAAAGGTACTCTAAAAACAGTTACATTAGTTTTTAAATTTTATTATTGAATAAATTTAAAAACAAACATTTAAAAACAAAATTAATTTTCAGCAAAAATTTGTCGAACCATCAGACTTTGATGTTAATAACAATTTGAGTCAAAGTATACAGAATTTTCTACACAGAATTAAAACCGGAGAAGCTCGTGAGTTAAATGTTTAGTTTATTGCACAATAAATATATTGACTGTTTTAATTATTAATTTTATATTACTTTATTTAAATTTTAAATTGCTTTTTTACATTGCTTTAATTAAATTGCTTTATTTAAATTAAATTCCCTACAAATTTCAAGCATAAACAAAAGAGTTTTTAATAATCACTCGTTGAAATTTAAAAATTTGAATTATTATTCAAATAAATTTATTATTAAAAAATGTTTAAAAACAGCGAAAGCAGTGGTGGAAAAAGTGCAAATAATGACACCCAGTAACAATGATCCAATTTCCGATGAAACTGCAGCCTTCATAGATTGTTGGAAGAAAATAATTACAAAATCAGTATTAGGAAGAGATCCAGAACCTGAAGATCTGTGTCAAAACTCAACAAATAATTCAAAAGACAAGAGAAAAGAATGTTCTGTGAAAAGAGAAACAGAAAAGAAAAATAATAGAAAGAAATCTAGTGCTCCGAGAGATAAAACTTCAATTAGAAATCGAAAACGCGCCAAGAATAAAGAAATGGAAAACTCGTCTCTTTCTGTAATCTCCAAAGAACATATAAGTAATTCTGATTTTAATAATCTTGTTCTTGAAGAACCTAACATAAGGTACAAATTATTTCTAATCAAAAACTGTGTCGTTTTATAAATCACTTATTAATGAATTTCATATTTTAGTTCTCAAACCTTGATCTGTGAATCAAATCAAGAAACTATGATGCGACAAAAATCGGATTTTGTATCCCAAATCAAAAATTATGAACAATTTTTCGATTCCAGTGAAAATCGAGAAGGTATAATTTTGTTATAATAATAATTTTGAGAATAATAATTGTGGGGAATATTTTTTATTGGCGTTGAATTTATTCGGCAGAAGATGCTTTTTAAGTATCATTAATTATTATTTTTATTATTTATTTATTTGTTAAGTTTTTCGAAAATTCTCCAGACCAATTTTAAATGGAGTGAAAAATAATTTAATATCCAGACGTTAACAAATTTTAAAAAATTATTATTTATCATTTTTATTCATTTATTTACAATAATTTCATTTTAAAAGTTAATTTATTTATCGATTTCAGTCAATTCGAGTTCGTTTTCGACGAATGCAAAAGAAAATGAATATAATAATTATTATTTTGATTATTTGCAACGAGAATATCATTTAATGGAACAGCAGCGAAATTCTATTGGAACCCAATTTACGAATCAACCTGCTAATCATTCTTGGTCGAAATTTAAATCGAAAAATTGGAGTTTTCCTTCGTTTAAACAGTCTCAGTGTCCACAACACGTATGTTACTAAAACATTTATTATTAAAAAAGAATTCTACTTAACGCGATTTTTCTTAATAAAATCAAATGATCAAATTATAAAATCATAATCAAATTTATTTATAATTGTTTTAATCGAATTTTACATTTTTAATGTCAATTAATTTTATATAATTTAATTTTACATTTTTAATGTAAAATGTAAATTAATGTAAATTTAATATAAATATAATGTAATTATAAATACAAGTAAAAAGTTCGTTTTCCTTCCTCATAAGGAAGCCTTGTAATCGTGCCGATTTTCGATTTTCCAAAAATAGTCTAAATCAACTCATTTTCATCTAAAAAGTATATATACAAATTTTTAAGCAAATGTCCATGTGTGTGTGTGTGTGTGTGTGTGTCACGCTTTTTTGTGGCCTCTCTATCTTGAGAACGCTTTGACCGATTTTAATGAAATTTGTCAGAGTTATTATACTTATAAAAATCTAGAAAAGATTCAAGGGGTTTTCAGAAATACTCATTTAAAAATTGTTGAGCACCTTTTTTCCCTAAAAAATACGGTTTTTTTACAAAACTTTTTTTCAAATAAAAATTTCTATTTGGAAGTGAAAAATTTAGATTCCTTGCATCGAGACGAATCGATTGACCTATATAAAGTCTATATTTCGGCAGGAATTGATGGAGTAAATGACAATTTTCTATCATTTTTGACACTTAAAATTCAATTTTTTCAATATACAATATTTCAACACTTGCTCCCTTAAGACTTGCTCCCTGAAGACTTGCACCCTTAAGAATTGCACCCTTAAGACTTGCACCCTTAATAATT